>APFE030140841.1:0-22566 GCA_000404065.3 Pinus taeda | reverse complement strand
TTTTCTTTTCTTTTACATAGATAATTATTGTATTTTTTGATGATGAAGTCTATTTAAAGATTTGAGAAAATTCATTATAGAACATAAGAGTAGTGTAATTCATTTCTATATATCAATTCAGTGAAACACAACACACCATGCAAAATATGTAAGTTTTACTCTTTCAATTAGTTTAGATTTTCTATAAGACATTTTTGTTTTCTCAAGGATTCATTTATTTTACTATAAAACTACCAAGTTGTTCAATGGGAAGGTTGTAGCTAAAGGAGAGGAGAGGCTTGACGATGAGCAATATAAATTGTACTTGTGAGTTAATTTAAATTTATTTATTTCTAAAGTCACATTTATTCATAAAATTTTAATGGTGGAGTAAAATTGAAAGTACACTTTAAAATTATAATAATTTATTTTTAATTTTGAAATTTCTTTATTTCTAAGCACATTTATTCATAAAAAGTAATGGTTGGAAGTATGCTTTAAAATCATAAGTAAAATTTTAAATCCCCTTTAAATAAAATACCGATATTTAAATAATCAAAATTAAACATAAATTTTAATTTATCACTTATAATTAATTAATTAAAATAATTTAATCTTTTATTTGAATTATAATTTCTCTTCCTAATACAGTTAAAAAAATAATTAATTTCTTTGAAAAAAAATTACAAATTAAATGTATAGTAAATATAATTTTCTACTCTCAAAAAAATAACCTATTTTAACTTTTTATAAATAATATATAAACATAACTATATTTTAGATCAAAACCATAAAATTACAAAAATTAAAAAACAAAACACAAAACTTATAAAAAAAATAATTTTTATACTCACAATTAAAAACCAAAAAAACATGTAAAAAGAAAAAACAAAACAAAACACGTAAATAATAGACAAAAATAAAAATCAAGCCTAATATGAAAGCAAAGCAATTTTAAAAACTAACTCGTAATAAAAAAATTCTTGACAAGCAAGAGTGCCCCTTAAACAACCCTAGTGGGAAAAAATAGGAAAACTAATGGCTAACAATGACATCAGAAAACCAAAACCAAAAACAATTCCTTCCCGTAACCTCCACGGCCACGTCCCCATCCAATAGTGCTTAGTGCTTGGTAGGACAACTTCCATGTGCCCTCCCACCTATTATCCATTAGTGCTTAGTACGACAACTTCCATGTGCCCTCGCACCTACCTTGCCTCCATCACCTCATTCTAGATTTTAATGATCATTATTATTTTTAATTAATGATTATTATTATTTTTAATTAATAATGGGATTTTTTTTATATTTATGCTAATATCACAAAATATTAGATACATGGAAAAATATATGGCTTATAATCATATTGATGATGATAATGATGATGGTTACCAAAACATTGGTCTATCGGACCTAAAGAAACAAATTATTTATTTTGATTTAAGATTTTATTCCTATGCTCAAAATTTAGAGAAAAGCCTCCCAAGCTTACTATAATTTGAATTCCTCTTCAAGCTATTCCTATTAATCTTATTAACCATAAATACATTTTTAGATTAAATTAACTATAAATACATTTCTGAATTAAAAAAAAAAAAAAATGACTCAATTAAACATTGGAAAATGCACGATCTTTGATAATCATAATTGCTTAATAATTATACATGGATGCATCCTCATCATCCTCGCATGATATTCTAACTTGAAATTAAATAATTAAGCTTTCTCTGCACCTCTTCACAATTAAGGTACAACTACCATTGTTCGCAGTATAAGTAGGCAGTAGTCTATAACGCGAATTTTTGAAAGCCTTTCCGGTGGATTTCTCCGGTCAAAATCCGGCAGCAATTTATTGAAATCCCAAGTTTGATAGCTAGTTTCTGCACAATCAATGGCTTCCAGGGGTTTTTCAGGGCGCTGAATCCAAATATGCAGTTAAAAAACCATTCTAACTGCTTAAAAATCAAGATTTAACCTCATTTCTTCCGCCGGATTCTGTCACCGGAATCTCCAAAAAATCGCATTATAGACAACTCCTATAAGTAGTATAAAGTGGATCGACTTTATACAAAACAAGACCCAAAATGGTATTGATTTATATTTCCTTACTTTAAAAAACACTTCAAGCTATCAAAGAGGTATTGATTTATATTTCCTTATTTTAAAGTTTAAAAGATTTACCCTACCTTTCCTAAGGTTTAAAGGATTTTGGAATAAAAGGTCAAGAATTCCATTTAAACAATCAAATTAAGAAGTCGCCCTTTTTCTTCAATTCCAAATGTGACTACAACCTTTCAATTCAAAAGAGTTCCATCATTAACATGATAAAGTTTGAAGCAAGTAAGATGGTACTAAAACATGGTAGAGGTTGAAGTAGGTAAGGTGGCGACGAGAATTGCCTGTTTATTTACAGCAATGGAAGTTTCAGACCATTTTTTTTTTCTGAATTGGTTTAATCTATATTAGTACAAAAGTATGATACAACAAGGCCGTAGCCTTGAAAGTTCAAGCCATGGAAATGGCATTCTAGCAAAACGCTCTTGACTAAGTGACAATATGACCTGCTTGTTTATAATTCAGCAGAGAAACTGACCCAACCATTTTCTGAAAGACTAGCTCTTACGTTGACCATACTGTAGATAAGAACTAACCTGTAAATAGTTACAAAACCGACATATGCTTTGCCAGCTATGTGCATTTTTTGACCCAAATATAGACACGAACAGACACTTATCATGGAAAAGATCGACCTGCAGAAGTGATCACTTTCATAATTAAGGAGCATGCTTGTCGGAAGACTGTATATATTCAGAGACTGGCTTGAAGAACCGAGAGCACTAGCGCGATCAACCTTCATTGGAGGTCCTAGGATGTGCCTCAACGATACGGTACCCGGGTTGTTCATAGTCAAAGGAATCAGAAGGATGAGCAACAGTGGTTGAAGGAATATCACCTGTGGGCGCGCCTGGACCTTCGTTAACTGTCTTTCTATGTTCCTTGGCTGTAGGCTGCTCTATTTTGCCCTTCTATTCTCCAGAGGAACTGCCTGTAGAACGTCTTCAGAGCCTACAACATTGATTCTATCAATCCCTCTTCCTCTGCCACGTCTACTGCGAGTTACAGGGATGCAAAAGCTACTGAAGTTCGAAGCTTCCGAATTGGTATTCGACAAGGTTGGAGAATGCCTGCTAGTGGCTCGACTTTGGGCACTATCCCTTCTGCAACCCCTACAAGGCCAATCTCGAGGCGTTGTCAAAGGGGCTAGACTGTGGCTATTATAGATGACACCTGTGGGCTGCCACTTGCCCACCATCACCATCCTTTTCGTGCTGACTCTCTGATCAACCACCCACATCCGAGAGTGAGTAGTCCTGTTGCACCAGAGAGGTGCATTCATTTTTAAGTTGTTCATCATTTGAATCACTGAGAGGGCCTGAGAAGTGGAGAAGCTGCTGATTGACCCCCTGATTGGCCAATTTATCTGCAACTTTGTTGGCTGTGCGCCTTATGTGCTTGAAAATGATGCTCCGGGGTGTCCTCAGCCTTTCCTCCATTTGCTCCATTCTAGTAAGTAATCTCCAACTTGAGGCTGTTTTAGATGCTGGGGAACCTGCTTGTATTCTGATGACCGCTGCTATTATAATGAGGGAGTCTCCTTCAACCTCAAGAGGATAAAAGTTTTATTGCTCTGCTATGCAGATTCCTTTCCAAATTCCTTCCAGTTCCGCTGCATTGTTGGTATCGTTGCCAATATTTCCACGGTAGATATACCTGATTGTGCCACTTTCATCTCTGAAGACACCTCCGTGGCCAGCTGGCCCGGGGTTTCACTTAGTCGTGCCATCAAAATTTAATTTGAACGAATTGGAAGCAGGGGGGGACCAAATTAGTGGAGAGGTGGAGCTAGAAGGGGAGCTGGAGATGATTTGAACCAGAGAAGTGATATCTATATTCCAGGCCTGTAAGACGAGGCGTTCTTGAGGGAGTTCTGGCATGTCCACCGATTGCCATTGTCTTGTTGCTAAAGTTTCTTAGAGATTTTGCCTGAGGAGAAGTCAGAGAGAGTCGATGGGTTTGCTGGTGTTGTTGAAGACTCTGTTGTTTCTCTCTTTCCACAATATCCAATAACAGAAACCTGGGATGAGGTTCCACAGCGAATTTAACAGAGAGCTTTGGAAGGGTTGCTTAGGCCAATTTCTGATGGTTTCTGCAATATCCCCCTGTCTTTTTCCGGATCTTTTGTTGCATTGATCAATTTTCTCCCATAATTGAGAGGCAAGAGGACAAGAGTCCATTAAATGCAAAGCGGTTTCTGCGTTAAGGTCGCAATTAGGACATCTTGAAGGTCCTATGAATCCTCTCTTTTGCAACTTGTCCCATGTGAGGATTCGTTGTTTGCCTAGAAGCCATAGGAAACTGGAGACCTTAGGCCATGTTCCTGGTTGTCAAACCTGGTCCCAGAGCTTATCATTGTTTGCCTGCGTGGGAGAGTAGCGTAATTGGTGTGCTTCCTTAGTAGTAAACATTCCTTTAGGCGTGTGTCCCCAGCGAAGCTTGTCCTGTTGATTCGAGTGCTTGATTTTCCTTTGATTTAACTCCTGCTCGATCTCTATGTAAGTTTCCCCGTGCCAGTTGGCTTGCCAAGTGCTGGCTGATTTCCAGCGTTGAAAGCCATGGGATGATTGTTGTTGCCAGAATTGGTGAACGTGGATGTGATCAGCATGATGCATGTATGCTTGCCACATTGGATTGTGAAAGAGAGAGGATAGTTTTGGGAGTTGTTGCCATGAATCCTCCCAAAATCTGGCTGAGGTGCCCGAATGAACTTCCCAGAAACTATGTTCTTGTATGAAGGTGTTGTGAAGCTTGGCAGCATTCCAGATCAGGGAGCCTGGAGATGTGGGGAAGATTCTGATGAGGTCCTTCCATTGACTTCTTGGCACATATTTTGCTTGCCAAAGCCGAGCCCAAGGTGTGTTTGGTTTAGAGAGCCAATTCCACCAAATTCTGGCTCCCATGGTCTTGGTGCTATGGAGGGGGTCCCGAAGTCCTAACCCACCAACGGCTTTTGGTTGGCAGACCTCCTTCCAATTGTCCAGAGCCCATTTCCTATTGAGACCGGAGGAGCCCCACAGAAAGTTTCTCTACAGATTGCGGATGCTTTTGAGGACCCATTTAGGGGTAGCTAAAATGGAAAAGAGATAAAGGGGCATTGCCTGGAGAACAAATTTGATGAGGATAAGTCTGCTAGCCATATTGAGCGAGCAAAAAGTCCAGGAGGAGAGTCTGGATTCCAGCTTGTCTATGAGGGATCTCCAAGAGGCATGTTTGATGGCTGAGTCCAGGAGAGGAGCCCCCAAATATTTCGAGGGAAGCATTGCAATGGAATATCCCAAAATTCTTGCTATATTTCTTTGAGTAGGGGCGAGAATGTGAAAGAAGAATAGCTGGGATTTGGCTTCGTTGATTGAGGTGCCATAGGCTTCTGAAAATAGAGAGAGCAGAACTTTGAAGGCAGAGAATTCTTGAGAAGAAGGATGACCGAAGAGCATGGTTTCATCTACGAACTGTTGTGGGATAAAGGGTGAAGACCATGAAGATAAATGCCTTTCAGGGTATGAGAGGAGATAGCTTAGTGAAGCAAACGACTAAGGCCTTCGGCCATTAAAATAAAGATAAAAGGGGAGAGGGGGTCCCCTTAACGGATGCCACGGGTTGGACGGAAGGGCTTTGAGGGCGAACCATTGAGCAGGATTGAAAAGTTGGGAGAAGAGATGAGATTCATGATCCACCTTGTCCAAGTTGCATCGAAGCCAAATGCCAATAACATCTGATGTATGTAATTCCAGCTGAGTTTGTCAAAAGCTTTTGAGAGATCAAGCTTCAGAATCATACCTGGCTTTTTTAGAAGCTTCAGAGAGTGTATCACTTCATTTGAGAGAATTATGTCGTCCATTATTTGTCGCCCTTCTACATAACCTGTCTGCTCTGGCGAGATGAGAAGTGGGAGGAGAGGTTTGAGCATATTGGCCAAGACTTTGGATATGAGTTTGTAGATGACATTACACAGTGCAATAGGCATGTATTTGTTGGGCGTATTTGATTCATCTCCTTTGGGAATTAGCGCTAAAAAAGTAGAGTTTAGCGAAGGGAGAATCCAATGCATTGATCGTGATTCCTCCACTATTTCCCAAACCTCTGTGCTAACAAGCTCCCAAAATTCGTGAAAAAAGTTAGTAGTGAACCCGTCAGGACCGGGTGCCTTACTATCCTTGAGTTGAGCCATGGCATCTTCCACTTCTTTCATTGAGATGGGTTGAAGCAGCTGATTGTTATGATCCTCCGTAATGATTTTAGGGATTAGCTGTCTAATTTTTTGAATGGCTTGATCTCTGCTTTCTGGTCGTTCCCTTAGGATTTCCTGAAAGTATGCTTGGAATTCCTTTTCTATTTCTTCATGCTTTTCTAGTTTTTCCCCTTTCTTATTAATGATAAATGCAATATTGCTATGCATCCTTCTTTGGATTGTGGATTTGTGGAAAAAAATCGTATTTTTCTCCCCCTTCTTAAGCCAGTGAATACGGGACTTCTGCCGCCACAAGGTTTCTTCTTGTTGTCTGCGTGTCTCAATTTCAGTCCAGAGGAGCTGCTCCTGTTGTGCCCTGTCTTCTGTTCGCCCCTCCATGATGATCTTCTGTTGTAAAGAGCACATTTGCTGCTCTAGCTTTTGTCATTGCTCAAAGATATTACCGAACTGAGTACGATTCCAATTTTTGAGAACTTGCTTGAGGTTTTTTAATTTCTGTTGGAACTGGAACATTTTGGCTCCTTTAGGGGGTTTGAAGGTTTTCCAGGCTTCCTGAACCACTGCTTTGAAGTTGGGATTTGAGAACCAGAAAGCCTCAAATCGAAATGGTCTGTTTCTTTTTGTGCCTGGGCGCGTCCACTGTAACATAATTGGCCAATGATTTGATCCACCTTGAGGCATGATAGAGGCCTGAAAATCCCCTCCAAGATGTATAGCATTGTCCGAGATGAGAAAGCGATCTAGCCTTGAAGCAATTTGCTGAGATCCTCTTCGTTTATTAGTCCACGTATAGATTCCATTTGAAGTGTGGATGTCCATTAGATGATTGTTCTGAATGTAATTTCTGAAGCCAATACTGTCCCCTTCTAATTTGGATCTACCGTTGCTTTTTTCCTCCAGAGCCCTGATGATGTTGAAATCACCACCTCCAATCCAAAGAGGAAATCGTCTATTGTAATTGAGAGCTGTAAGGGTATCCAAAAGAGCCAGTTTCTGATTTATAAGTTGCAGAAAGTAAACATTGGAGAGATGACTGTGAATATTTGTGCCTATGAGATGGAAGGTGGCTTGGATGAGGAAATGAGAGGCATGGAAGTCATGGAGGGTGAGTATTTATGGATTCCAAATGATCACCAGTCCTCCCGAGGTGCCTGAGGCATCCACTGAGACTGAGCTGCAGCCTGACCAGATCTTTCTCAGAACCCTTTCTATGATAGTACTGTTGCTTTTTGTTTCTTGAAGAAAAACTATAGAAGGCTTTTCTTTCTGTATCAAGTTTTTTAACATTCTGTGCTTTGGAGCACCGTTCATCCCTCTTACATTCCAGGAAATGAGCTTCATGAGGAACAATGGGGTTCAGTTTTGTAGAACTTTGTCAGCTTAGGGAATCTCCTAGATTCCATTAGTAATTCTCCTAAAATGATGGTCCTTTGCAGGTTTGTTATGCGCCCTCTTTTTTTGGTTTCTTTTAAGATCTTCTTTCCATCCCATGGGCTTCCTACTTGTATTCCTAGGCATTTGTTGTGTTGAGCTTTTCTGAAAACACCTTCCAGCCTTTCGATTTCCCATGGAGGAATTGTATTGTACTCTTTCTGTTTACAATTTGTTTCCAGTTTGAGAATATCTAAACCTTCCAAGTTTATACTCTCTGGATCTTCATCCATTTTTGAAGGAGTGTTTTGATCTTCCTCGAAAGTAGTATCATGAATGCTGAGGGCTATAGCCCTGTCCAGCTCCATAGAAGAAGACTGTGCAGCAATATCTAGTGCAAGTTTCTCAGAAGAGAGGGGGTTGGGAAGGCTTGAAGGATCAGAGGCAGAGGATGGCTGAGAAATTTTGGAAATCTGGGAAGGAGAAGGATGCGCCGGGTTAGCCTGGGGTGAAGCTGGATGATTCTCTGAAGGATCATGGGGGGTGAGAATCGTAAATCTATTCTGGGAGTCAAGCTTTTTGGAGCTTTCTGGGGCGGTAGTAGGTTTCTTTGCATGTCGGCGTCAAGTAGGGACTTTGGTAAATCCTTCTGAGTCTTTGTTGGGATCATTTACAGGGGATTTGGATTGAAGATTGAGGGGACAGTCCCTGAAGAGATAGCCATGCTCATGGCACTTTCGACAGTGAAAAGGAATGTGCTCGTAATCTAATGATTGAATCCATTCAAAGTCGTCGTGGAAGAGACTTACCGAGTCTGCTAGAGCTTTGGTGAGGTGAATTTGGACACAGATCCGGGCATAAGAAGTGTATTTACGAGTTTTAGTTTCCTCTGCAACTTTGATGAAGACCCCAGGCTGTTGCCTATATCCATTAGTGTCTCCTCTTTCTAGTATTCCGGAGGAAGGGAATACTTTCGAATCCAAACTAGAGCATGGCTAAAGTCTTCCTTATCTGGATTGAATCTTGCTTTCCATTATCTTAAGTACAAACCAGAAGAGTTGAAGAAGTATGGGCCACCTTCAAATATGCGTGATTTGTCCTCCAGGCAGTTGAAGATTGCCGTGAAGAATCCTTTGGGGCCAAGCTGCAAAGTAACTTGTCCCTTTGGCTTCCATTTTGAAGCAATCCAACCATGCAAGGCCTTTTCAATTTGCCAGAAGTTGAGGAACTTACCTATGAGTGCATGGTCCCTCATAAATTGGATTTTGCCATTGATTCGGTGGCTAGGGAGGTCGACTTTGATCCTTTCGGCAGTTTTTGGTATGCATGTGGTTGAAGTCGCTTTTGGTTGTGACGTAGGGGATTTTTGATTACCGCCATATGCTTTTCTCGTTTCATCACGTGTCGCAACAGTCTCATCTTCAATATTTTCCTAATCTGGTCCTTGATCTATTTCTGGACGGCTTTCTGAACTGTGCAGATGATCTTTGATTTTTTCCTGAGAGTTGTCAGAGGATGACCCTAAGTATGGAGGGGGGGAGGATCTCGCCCCTCCTGGGAGTGTATTCATGATGAAAACCTCAGCCGAAGCGCCGCGGACTGAAGTCTGGAGGCCGAGGGAAGGCAGGGTTTCTGGTTAGGTTTCAGGGGTGATTCAGTTCGAATTGCAGAGCGCCAACCTCAAATCTTAATAATATTCTTTCAGAACATTTATTAACTATTTTATTTTTTCTTTAGAAAGAGGTTAAAGTGTAACAACACGCTATGTCTAACATGTCTCCATTGATTTCTTTGATTCATAGGGAAGGAGTTGTGTAATGGAATGTACGTAGTTCATAAGGTTGTATGTGAAAGTATATTTATAGATTGAAATGCATTTTGTTACAACTATAATCTTGATATTTTGAAACACTTTCAAATATTTTCCAATAAATAACCATTGTTGTTTGTAATGGTTGTTTGTTGATGAGGCTCACATTCCATGAATAAGTGCATGAAGTCCATTTTATGCACTTTCTCTCCTGTGCATCCTATCGAGGATCATTGATTTTTCATCTCAATTACTTAATGTGAGCCCTTGAAATCAATCTCTCATCTCTTAGATTTTTTTAGCTTCTTTGTTTTTGGTTTGAATCCTTTGCGTTCAATAGAATTCTTGATATTTTCAATTACACATGTCTTTGAAATTAGTATTTTTCAAATAGCATTCGTCTTTTTCATTGCAACATATTAGGGAGAGAAAGTGGTTGGTCCATCCACTTGAGTGTGGGATTATTTACCTTGTGATCGCTCCAACCACTTCTTGATTGAGAATGGAATTTTGTACACAAATTGACAATCACATATGACTTTGGTTATAGTATTAAACTAGAACAATTCCAAGAACCTAATGTGGAAGTTTGCCACCACCCATCGATGCCTTCTATAAAAGGTCCCAATTTATCATCATTATACTTTTTTTAGTTGTTCTATCTAATTTCCTTGAACCTCAAAGTGTGAAAGTGTGGGGAAGCTTTCATTGTGTGGGGGTGATGAGGACAAGTTGTTCTATCTAATTTCCTTGAACCTCAAGTGTGAAAGTGTGGGGAAGCTTTCATTGTGTGGGGTGATGAGGACAACAAATATACACGATAATTATACATATACACTAGGACAACCAATGTATGTACAAGTGACCCCAAAAAAGTAAAGTGAGTGCCAAATCTGTCTCCAAGAGATTTGGTGGAGTGAGATTGATTTGGGAACTTTGGAAGTTTTCATTGTGTGGGGGTGATGAGGACAACAAGTATATACAATAATTATACATATAAACTAGGACAACAAATGTATGTACAAGTGACCCAAAAAAAGTAAAGTGAGTGCCAAATATGTCTCCAAGAGACCTAGTGGAGTGAGATTGATTTGGGAGCTTTGAACAAACAATCTTCACAGAAAGTAGAACTAATCAAGATGAGATAGTTGTCAGTGTAAATTTGGTATTTTGGGGACGGTTCATTGTGTAGAGTGTGGAGGTCCGAAGGCGGCTTTCATTGTGTGGAATGAAAAGGTGCGGAAGAATATGTGAGAAGGTGGATTTCATTATGCTAAATGCGGAGATGTGGAAGCTTTCATTGTGCTGAGTGATGAGGTGTAGAGGATGCATAATGAAAGCTTCCTCCACACCTCCCACTCTACACAATGAAATCTTGAGGAGTTAGATTCATATCTATTTTATATAGAAATGAAAAGAAAATTTAAATAAAAAGATGTTTGAAATACAATTTTGTTATGAATTTATAAATCCAAACCCTAGAATAACTTGTTAATAGAACAATTTTTCTTTTAATCATATATGTGTAAACATATTTTCGTTTTGTTGTTTGTATATCAATGAATCAAATTTTCTATTTTAGCTCATGTATTAATGTATGGAACTTTCTACTTTAACTCCCTTGTATTTATACATACATGCAAGATTAATGTTGTTTAGTTGTTTCAAGCTTACATAAGGTTATCAAATTTGAATCATCATAATTGGTACTCACTATCTTTATGTGAATGGTAAATTCTATATATAAAAAAAAAATTGTAAGCTTGGTAGGTCCTTTCAATTAATTTTGTATCAAAAGAGTAGGTTAAATCCACATTTCATATGATTAGGTGGCCTCAACATGCCCAGTGGGAAACCACGCATGTTGGTCACCTAACAGCATGATAAGCCATCCAAAAAAAAAAACTAATAAATAGTAATAGCCACGTTATATATGTCTGAGTGTATTTGTTCTTCCTACTATCTAGATAACTATAAACATAACTGAAAACATTGCTAAAAAATGAAACTGCTTCATAAAAAAACTACAACCAGGGGTGCACTGTCACTCTACTCATCATCCGTTGAATCAATAGGAGCAGGGTCCTTCACAGTAGACCCTAGCAGCTCTGTGCAAGGAATACATGGGACATGTTGCTCAATGCGGCTAAGGCACCCATTTTGTTACTACAATTGAAATTGGATCTTTTCAAACTCCTTGGTATAATCCACATGCCCATGGGATGACATATGCATGCTTGTTAGGAACTTCTCCAGGACTTTATCCAGAAGGCTTCATCATCTAATATAAGTGAACCATTTTCTTATATTGGGTGGATCTTCCATGGGTATGTCCAAGGGCAGGAACCAGGGTTTTCCACTTGTCCAGATCAATTTCCAAACTTTCATCTTTCTATTTAATCTCCTCTTCCCATTCTGTTATGAGTTCTCTAATCAGGGTCAAACTTTTTGAATGGTATGCCTGGGTTTCTTCTTGGATAATCCTAGATGTCGATTTATGCCCACGCATAGTCCCCCCGAATGAGCTGGGCTGACTAGCCTGAGAAGGGGGCGCTTTCCTCTATTTCCTATGACCGCGGGCTCCTAGGCCATTCCTTCCTTTACTAAATGTGGCATGAACCATTTTGATGCACTTGCAAGTCGAATAATTGATTTTCTCTATATCTAGAAGTCAACTCGAACATAATCTAGACTCAAGAGCAAGAAACGGTTGGGATCGCTCTAGCCTTGGACACCTACCAATGAAATTACATGTGACCAAGAAAATAAGGAGCCAAATCGAGATCTTGCTATCAATAGGGAACCAACATAGAGTTATTGTCTCATGCGTGCCATTACTCAAATAGTTCCTGCAATGGTCGAGCCTATAATTACAAACTGAATTATCCACAGGAAAAACTTAAAAGGGGCCAGTTCAAGCCCATCTATATTCAATTCACGCAAGATGTTGAAGGAAGTGTAACTAGGTTCGGTCTTCATAAGTGTACTTTTGATATTTGTACTTATTCAAGAAAAAAAATATTATTTTTATAACATATGTCAATGAGTTTCTTTCTCATTGAAGTAGGTCTAGCACATGTCAAAGTGCTATAGGTGAGTCAAATAGTCAAGAGAAAATATTGAAGTTGTTAAGGGCATGTTACACCATGTATAAATATATATTAAAGTCAAAGGGAAAACCTCCAAGCAAATTCAAGTCTACTCCTATGACATGGCAACTTCAAGAAGCTCCTTTAAGCATGCTACACCACCTTGGAAGATATTTGAAAACTTCTCAACAAATCAACCTACTATCTACCCTCCAAGTCAGCCTACAAAAATTGACTAGTCGACCTAAATGGAGGGACAGACCTCTATTTATAGAGGTTGTCCACTCCAAATAGAACACACAACTAGAGCTCTAAAATCCGCAAGTGAAGGAGGACAATAGGAACAAAGGAATCCAAGGTAAAAGGTCTACAAGGTGCAGCGAAGAAAGAATAAGGGACAGTGAAGAAAAAATATTGTTTCTAGGGCTAGAAACAGTCACACGTGCAAGGAAGAGGAGGAGAAATATGCAGGTATGATAGCAGAGACAAACCGTCCATAGTTTTTTGTTGTTTGGATTTGACACTAGACTCACAAGGTCTCTCAAGGTAATCGAAGGAGCCCCTCTCTCTAGCAAAGGAGGAAATACCCTAATACACTAAGGGTACTCTCCACATGTGCGAGAAACTAGGGTAGAAGAATAGCATAACAGTGACCATACACTCAAGAAGGATCTCTATTGGTCAAAGATATACTTGAGAAAGGGATAGAAGAGTAACACTTCATCTAGAATACTCATTCAAGGAAGGTCTAACTCCAGACAAGAATCATAGCAAGAGAACGAAGTGTCAAAAGAGGAATGAAGAAGTGCCAAAGAACAAAGTTCCAGAATAAGTGTTAGGGAATAAGGTGCAGAAAGAAGGAGGACTTGAATTGTGTTTGGAGGATCTCTTAGTCAAAATTCTATGGTTTTGCATTGATCAATAGAAGCTTCAATAAGAGAAATTCACTAAAGGGTTTTCCTCTCAAGAGAAGAGAGGTTTTGGCCTTGGCAGAGAGACAACATCTTGTGTTCTTCTTCTTATGTTTTGGTAGTAGTTTGATGAAGTACACATACATACATTAATAATAAGAAGAAGAAGATTAAGCTAACTATAAAAAGTAAAAAGACTCCACAAATTGTTATCAAGTAATAAAGAATCACACTACACTACTTTTCCATAGATTCTTCAACATGGTATCAGAGCTAAGGTGACACATCAAGGAAAGGGAAACTCAAGAACACTCATCGAGGAGAAGCATCTACAAAGTTGAAGCATCAAGCCTAGAAGTCTCAATATCTTCAAGAACAATAAGGGTATACAATCCATCATTCATCAAGGAGGTATACAAAGTTAGAAGAAGAGCTAAACATAAAGGCACCTACAAAGAAGAGCAGATTGAATCAGGACCTACATCAAGCTACAAGTCTTCAAGCAAATCTCATCATCAATCAAGGAAACTTGAAGAACATCAAGATCTAGGGAAGACAAGTCGTCAAGGAGGAAGCAAATCCATTACATCTCAAAATCTATCAAGTAAGTACATGTCCCCTTCTGAATATACATCAATGTATTTTTGCAAGGAAAGCAATAAATTGGTAGGTACCAATAACTTTCTTGCATGGAAGAAGAGCATTGATCTACTTCCCAAGGAGAATGAACTCCTAGAACCTGTCAAAGAGAATATCACTATCCCTACTATGGAACATACTCAAGCCTTAGCCAAGTACAATAAGGATGAGACAATAGCTCAAAGGATTCTGATAGAATCAATCAAAGACTCTCTCATTCCCTATGTCTCCAAATTTGATACATCGAAAGAAATTTATGATAAACTAGTAGAGATATTCTCGGTATACACAACCAGAGAAGTAATATCTTTTAGGAATGAATTGTACAAGATGAAGATAACAAAGGAAGGAATTTCTCCCTACTTCATGAAAATATTTGAAATGAGAGATCAACTTCAAGAGCTTGGGGAAGTCATGTATGACAGAGAGATATCAATTGTAGTACTCAATGCTCTACCTTAGGAGTGGGGAAACATCACATCAAGCATATATGCCAAGAAGGAATAGCGAAATGTGGTCTCCATGTAGGACAGAGGAAACCATACTTAAGGCAAAAGAAGGTGTGGGATCAAAGGAGCAAGCATTTTCTACCATGGCCAAAAGTGATCCAAAATGGATCTAAGATAGACTTCTAAGTCCAAAGTGTTCCTCACAGAGGAAAATTAAAGTCCAAGGCTGCTCCTGGAAATAGTCTCATTGCATAGATCCTTTCATTCTAAATCTACTGCAATTTGAATGGACCAAAATGGACTTCAGATGATGAAGTTATTGCAGAAAGAAGGTTGCCTTTGTCCTTTGAAAAGGAGGCAAATTCTTATGAAAATGGCCTAAAAGGCTCATTGAAGAAATCACATCGGAAAAAGCCAAGGGAAGGACCTAATGCAAGGGTGGAAGGAACCCCGATCAGAAATCTCCGATATAGCGGATCAGAGGTAGGTTGCCATGCGATATCGGGACCCTGGGCGAGCAGATTGCGATATGCTATGATCGGTGATCGGGCGATCAGACAATCGGGTGATCGAAGGACCTGAGACATAAACCCACGCTGATGCGATGGGGCCGATAAGAGATATAGCGATATGTCGATGTTCCGATGGGCCGATCGGTGATATCAACAATCAAGGATCGGTGAACCCCGATACCAGGGCCAATGCACATTGCGATTGCGATTTGTGATATGCCGATAAAAGTCAGACCCGATAAGAATTATGGACACAATTTCATAATATTTGAAGTCCGGCTTTACGGGATTTCTGTGTATTTCCTATGTATTGGATTTTTGGCCATTTCACCATGTGACTTGCAAATGCGATAAGATGATGGACCCGATAGGTTTATTGGGGCAATTCTATAATATTTGAAGTCTAGGTTTTCAGATTTTCTATGTATTCCTTTGTATTTGAGTTTTTTGACCTCCCACATGTGCGATTATGATTTCCGATGACAGTATGGACCCGAGAAGGATATAGATGTGATTGAATGCATTTTGAGATCCGGTTAAATGCTGCAATCATGTGTTTTCGATAGTTTTCCTGGGTATTTCATTATTTGGCTATTTCTACAGGGGGAAGGCCGAACAGTTGGGTTTCCTATGCCCGCCTATTCATTGCAATAGGAAACTAATTCTTTTATGGAAATGCATGGTTTTTCCATGATGGAGGACTATAACCTATGTGTTACAAATACACAGAAAGAACCATTGACCAAAGGTCGCTTAAAAGGTCACTGGAAGGTTGCCGAGAGTCGCTTGGAGGTCAAGCGAACTATAGAGGCACGCAGAGGCCGAGAGAAGCTCAGAGAGAGCTAGAGCCAGAGCGAGAGAGCCAGAGCCAGAGTCAAGAGCCAAAGCTAGAGCCAAAGCCAAAGCTCGAGTTAGAGCCAAAGAGCTTAAAGCAGACTTCTAAGAGCCATGATGTTGTAGTGAAGCTGCAAAACAACAAAAGGTCAAATGATCCAGCTGTTGTTGGTGTCTAAAGTGTGTTGAAGACAGGAGAAGGCATTCTAGAGATAGTTGAAAGAATTCTGAGGGAGTCAGAGAGGCCAGAAGCTCAAGAATCTTAAAGCACTGACTGAAGGAGTCAAGTCCAGAGAAGCCTAGATTTGTCTATAGAGTGAGGACAACCAGTGGGATAGATGGTATTCTAAACCCATAGGTTCAATTGTCAACCAATGGAGTTGAGCGTGGAGCTTGTAAAAGAATTTATACCATAATCCCAAAGAGCCTAATCGAGTTGATTGGAGCTGAAGGAGACGTAGCCCGAGATATCAGGGTGAACTCCATATTATATTGTTGTCTCATGTGTTTGCTTATTTGCTACATTGTATTTACTGTTATGTGTGTTTTACATCAACATAATCAAATGAACTTAAGGCATTTGGCCAGTTAAAAAAAACACAAATATACACCTCTTTCAAGCACTTTTTAATTCCACAATTGGTTAATCATAAGATCTGGGAAATATTTAAGCTTTGGAAGTGGGAGAGGTTCTTGTAAGCTAACAAGAAGCCTTTAGTGCCCCATTTTCAAATAAAAAAGAAAGGGTAAATTTGGCAATTTTGGTCCACGAATAACAAACAACAAAGACATGTCCAAAATCCAATGTTTTGGATGCCAAGAATATGGACACTACAAAAGGAATTTTCCTAAGCTTAAGAAGGACAACAACAACAAAAGAAAGAGGGAAGAAGCTCACATAACTCAAGAGATGAAATAAGGAGGAAAGAAGCAAAAGAAGGAAGATCCTATAGATCTCTACTATGACTAGGTCAATCTCTTTACTTCTAGACTTCTTTCAAAGTTTTGAGTAATATAGGAGCATGTAGGAATAGATTAAAATTGCATGGCTAGAAACATCCTCTACAATCTAGAGCATAATGTACATAGAGTTCTAGATACTCATGAAGATGTAGCATTTATGATAAGAACAAAAATGCATGGGTAGAAATATCTTCTAGAATATAGGATCATGGTAGATATAGCTCAAGATATTCATATAGAAGGAGCATACCTAGTATAGGACCTCATCCACGACGAAAGAAAAAATGATCATGATTAAGAATCTTAGAAGACCTCCATCATCAAAGGAAAAGAAACATTTGCAAGGCAAGGATCTTTAAGATCCTATGATGGAATCTTCAAAATAAGGTTCATGAACCAAGGCAGATGTCTCATTGGGAATCCCATTCATGGGATTCAAGAAAAGAATGATATGCAGACAAGCTAAGATGGAGCAAGAAGTTCCACACCAAAGGATGATCAAAGGACAATCAAGATGAGGTATGTATGCATTAAAGTTTAGTCATGTTATCATTTTTATATTATTGAGTCATGGGATAATTCTATAACAAGATCAAGCATGAAAGAATCTCCTTCACCAAGAACATGCTCGAAGGCATGTACCACAATGCAACGAAGGTCAACAAAATAATATGCTCACATAAGGAGTATATGATTGCTGACTAAAGAGCAAGAATAAATGTTGACAAGTCCAGAAAGCAAGCAATGAAGGAATGCTATCACAAGATACATTAGATGGTTGATCTATCTAATAAGAAGCAAATGAAGAAAGAGATCAAGCATGTGGAAGAACACCATGATCACCGAGAATCTCTATCTTACAAAATATTTTGAAGATATCTCCTAAAAGAAGGAAAGACAACTTTGATAAAGGAAGAAAGGACCCATGACACCTATGAAGGCCTTGCAGATATAAAGGATGCAAATAATTTATTCTACTCTAGGAAGATGTCATGATGAAGAAACCATCCAACAAAAATCAATGTTGAAGAAATATCGTGATAAAGTCATGATGAGATACTAGGTCAAAGCATGTAAACAAGCAAGTACAATGAAGAATCCATGAGAAGAATGTTCTGAAGCATGGACGAGATGACAAAGGAGTAGCCCATATGACAAGAAAACATGACGTATGACATGGAAGCCACTTTCCTTGAAGGAAGCAATGACATGACAAACCAGGGAAGAAAGTGATCAATGGATAGTGCCCTACCTAGAAGAAGTTCGAACAATGAATTCATGACATCAAGAAAGGAAGGAGATTAGATGACAAGAAAACATGATGTATGACATGGAAGTGACTTTCCTTGAAGGAAGCAATGACATGACAAACTAGGGAAGAAAGTGATCAATGGATAGTGCCCTACCTAGAAGAAGTTCGAACAAAGACTTCATGACATCAAGAAAGGAAGGAGATCATGCAGTTGAAGGACCCACGAAGAAGAAGTTGTTGATGAAGGAAAGAATCCCCAGTTAAGAGGGAGCTCTGACAGGTCCCTGATCAAGAGGGATTTTTGTATCACCCCTGATTACAAAGGAATGGCAATTGTGTTTTTCCATCTCATGGTTCATGCACTAAACCAGGACTAACAGTTGTAAGCCTAGATGAAGGCCATGAATGGAAATGTAGACACAAGTTAGACACAACATTCTTGTCTTTGCTTGGGAAGAAATAATGGGAGGATTGCGTAATCATTTGGCATCTGATACTCATTGAGGATGTGTAGGGAATCCAAGACAAGAGTAGGCAAGAGGACCGATATTCTTTGAGGGTTGGGAACCCAAGATAAGACTAGTCCTAGAAGGTCATACTCAGAGAACACACGGGTCGGTATGTACCTTGAGAGACAATGATGAAGGTATATATAAATCATTGGTCTCACCAGCATTGTAGCTCATGGCCTCGTAAAGAGATGGAGAAATTAGTCAAGGCCTTGTACTATGACAATGTTGATGGATATGATGTCACAACATATGGATTTCTAGTTTGGTTTCTCTTATGTGAATTATTTAAGATTGATAATAGCCAAACACCTTGTAATGTTGTATGAATACCTCCCTAGTTAAGAGGGAGTGTTGAAGGAAGTGTAACTAGGTTTGGTCTTCATAAATGTACTTTTTATATTTGTACTTATTCAAGAGAAGAAATGTTTTTTTATAATATATGTCAATGAGTTTCTTTCTCATTGATGTAGGTCTAGCACATGTCAAAGTGCTAGGTGAGTTAAATAGTCAAGAGAAAATATTGAAGGCCTTAAGGGCTTGTTACACCATATATAAATATACATTAAATTCAAAGGGAAAACCTCCAAGCAAAGTCAAGTCTACTCCTATGACATGGCACCTTCAAGAAAATCCTTCAAGCATGCTACACCGCCTTGGAAGCTAGCACAAATTGCTCAACAAATCAGCCTACAATCTGCCCTCCAAGTCCGCCTACAAACAATTGATTAGTCGGTCTTCTAGTCAACCTAAATGGTGGGACAATCCTCTATTTATAGAGGTTTTCCACTGCAAATAGAACGTACAACTGGAGCTCTGAAATCCACAAGTGAAAGAGGACAAGAGGAACAAAGGAATCCAAGGTAAAAAGTTCTACAAGGTGCAGTGAAGAAATAAGAAGGGACATCGAAGATAAAGGACTATTTCTAGGGCTAGAAATAGCCACACGTGCGAGGAAGATGAGGAGAAATCTGCGGGTATGACAACAGAGACAAACAGTCCATAGTTTTGTGTTGTTTTGGTTTGACACTAGACTCACAAGGTCTCTCAAGGCAAGTGAAGGATCCCCTCTCTCTAGCGATGGAAGAAATACCCTAATACACTAAGGGTACTCTTCACACGTGCAAGAAACTAGGGCAACAGAATATCAGAATAGTCATACACTCAAGAAGGATCTTGATTTGTCAAAGATATACTTGAGAAAGGGATAGAAGAGTAACACTTCATCTAGAAGACTCATTCATGGAAGGTCTAACTCTAGACAAGAATCATAGCAAGAGAATGAAGTGTCAGAAGAGGAAGGGTGAAGTACCAAAGAACAAAGTGTCGAAAGAAGTGTTAGGGAATAAGGTGCAGAAAGAAGGAAGGACTTTACTTTTTCTTGGAGGATCTCTTAGTCAGGAGTCTAGGGTTTGGCATTGATCAATAGAAGCTTCAATAAGAGAAATTCACTAGAGGGTTTTCCTCTCAAGAGAAGAGAGGTTTTGGCCCTGGTAGATAGCCAACATCTTGCATTCTTGTTCTTATGTTATGGTAGCAGTTTTATGAAGTACACACACATGCATTAATAATAAGAAGAAGAATATGAAGCTAACTAGAAAAAGTAAAAAGACTCCACAAATTGTTATTAAGTAACAAAGAATCACATTACATTACTTTTCCCTAGATTCTTCAACACACGAGACTTGTACACTGGAGAAATAAAGAGCAGTAGAACCTTGAGCTTCCCCTAGGCCAGGTCCCACACACAACTATGTGCCATAACCATATTACATATACCATAACATAGGGATGCGTTTGACACAAGACGCTTCACACAGTTCAGACCAGAACGTGACATTTTTCCCACTAAGACTGGGCCAATAATTACAAACAAGGTTGTCAAGAGATCAAAACCTTAAATAATCAGGGTCCACATTAACCAAAAAACGTTGTCCATAAACCAAAACCTTAACAAATCCAGCATAACAGAGGCAAGGAGCGCAACAAAACCCTGAGCAGTTCGTAGGCCAGACCCCGCATAAACCCATGCACGATAGCCAAATTTCGTAAATCATTGACACAGGAACACAAAATATTAGAGACTCAACACACAGAATTGACCCAACCATGCTGCAATCTAGAGAAATCCCTTTCCATTCCCACCCAACTAACATTGTTCCATTCACCCCAAATACCCGCACACAAAGACAATGATCCATAGATGCAGGTATAACATAATTAAGAGTGGAGACATACCCATGACAAATACTTTAAACAAGAGGAGACTTGGCTGGCGTTTTCCCCAGGACAAGCAGTCCATACCAGGTCCAGCACAAAAGAAGCACATAGACCAACTTACCAAATGTGGCATAGGGAAAAATTACCTTCATGACCTTCTTAATGCCTTTACCACCTTCCGGGTCGCCATTTAACCCTTGTATGTGCACTGCCACCTCTCCAAGTGTTCATGCATGTGGATGATGACCTTAGATTTCCTTGGGATCTGCTTATTAGACAGTGGGCGGGACATACCCATCGGATCAAGATCACACTCCGATCGGGGAGAAATTCTATATAATTTAAAATATATGAATAAAGGTTAATTTATTTGATTTTTTAATATTTATTTAATTTTAAAATGTCTTGAAATTGGAAATCAACATACACTCATGCTTATATTTATGAACTTACCTATTATTACAATTACAATCAGTTAACCGATTATCGTGCTTCCTTTATCCACATTTTATTCATAATAGAAACCATTCATTTTAGTAAATATTCTCAATATATAAAATACAAGTGGAATTGTGGATTCTTTAGAAATAAATTTTAACACAAATCAACATGTGTGGTAGTGTGGAGAAGTGTGAAGGAAGGTGCTTTTATTATGTAGAGAGTGGAGGTGTGGAGGAAGATTTCATTGTGCTTCTTTCGCACCTCCGCACTCCACACAACGAAAACACATTTAATTCCTCTGCACCTAAAATCAAATCACAAGAGAGAATCAAAGATTCAAAATCATGTAACGTATAAATTACTTACCAATAAGTTTGGAATCCCCATTTCAGTATGACATCATGAAAAATCTCATGCATACCTTTCAAAAACACAAAATGTATCATAAATTTTCAATGGTTTTCCATCAGCTCTTGTGTAGAATGCATCCATATAATAAGAATTTCAAGGAAAATCATTGAGTGGTTCAAGTGAATACACACTTAAGCCCACACCAAACTCCTCAACATCCATATATGTTTTTGAAATTCCAATCTTGTGTTGGATTCATGTAAGGCACAAACATATCCGATACAAAATCATTGTACATCACACTTATATATTTCCCCTTCTCTTCATCAAACATGTTTCTTGTAGAGACAACAAAGCCCACTCTCACATCAAAACCAATATGGAATTTATAGTTACCCCACTCCACTATATGGCCGTGAACTTTGAATTTATTGAGTGAAGCATGAGAGTTTGAATCATTTTATAAGAAGAGCTTCGGCATAAAATCACATGAAAAAGACCTTTGTCGACGCGTTTCGAACCAACTAGTGTGGTTCATCGTCAGGACAAGTTGAAGAAACAAATCTAGCCTAGTATGTTAAATAGACTGTGCAGAGACTTCAATGGCTACCTAACGGCTAATTAACGGCTATTTTGAACCTTAAGTCAAGGTCAAAATTATATTAACACATTAAATATTATTATTTTTCTTTTAATAATCCTGTTAATAATATATTACTCTAAAATAAGTAAACTTAGGTACCAATGGTACCTGCGAGAATAATTGAAATTCTGAATGTTATTAAAATTAAATAAATAAAATAAAATAAATCATATTCATTCTTAGTCAAATTAATAAGGTAATCGGTCGTTAGGATGGAAGTAAATGAGTATTAATTAAATAAATATATAATTTAATGGTGAGTTCCAAAGTTGCTCATTTGTTAATT
>APFE030140833.1:0-29451 GCA_000404065.3 Pinus taeda | reverse complement strand
CAAATCTATCTTCAAATCATCCATCTTAGCTTCCACGTCATTCATCTTAGCTTCCACTTCATTCATCTTAGCTTCTACACCTTTCTTTAAACAATCCATCCTAGATTCTGTTCCTTTTTGTGCAAGTGACACTTGTTGCACTTGGTCTCGTAATTTTGATATATCATGTTGCATTTCTTCCTCTTCTTCATGAGTTATGCTAGAGATTTCAGGTCGCCTACTAGGTGTTTCCATTTTCTTTCTTTGGGGCATCAATTACTGATAATAATGCTTCACTATGCTCTTTAAATTCCTTCAAAATAATTTTTCAAACCAAGCTTAAGCAAACATTTAAAAAATATACACACCTTTTTTCACTTTGTAGGAGCTCGATATTGCCTCTAATGTATCTCTATAATTTTGGATCATCCAGTTCTGAAATTATGACCTGCTGTAGCCCTCTATGTCCTCTTTCCAATGCCACCAGTCTGACCCCAATTAGGTTCTCCAATGAAGAGTTATGCCAAATCTCCCACAGTGACCTAATTATAGACTAATTCAGTAGAGTGAACTTGTACGACGTTCCACGAGTCACTGTTTTGACCTCCGGCTCTGAAAAATATATAGAAAAAACTATAGTCCGTCCTCTTTCTACACCATTTGACGAAATTTCAATCCAATGCTCAGAGAAAAAGTTATGATGATTTTCCCCAGGTCACCTGTTTGGAATGTAATTTAGGAGTCTGCAAAAAGACCAACTTCCTCAGATCATATCTCCGTAATTATAGCGCAAAATGCTCTGAAATTCGGACTTGAGATTTAGCGCGATGTCTTCTCCAATGGGTTTTTTTTTTCAACTTCTGAAACATCGCAGAAAAAATTTATAGCGAAAATGCCACGATGACCTGTTTGGAGCAGCGAAACCCTAGAATCCAAAGCTCTGATACCAAATTTTATGAAACCAGCTTAAGAAAAGATAGAAAAGATGGATCAACGCCTTAGAATTCAGCCTCTTCGAGGAGGCAACCTCCTTTACATTACATAAATGAACAATTCTTGGATGATACAAATGAAAAGACCTCCTTTCTATATATAGGAGTCTAAGGGGTCATAACATAATCAGAGCCTACATAATAATAATAATGTAAGGGCACAATAATAACAATAGTGGGCTTCTATGGGGCCCAATAATAACAATATGGGTACAATAGGGCACAACAATATTAATAAGGGGTACAACTAAAATAGTAATGGGGTAATCACTAGTATTATGGGGACCCAACAGATCTACATTATAAACCCTACCATATTCATATTCCTCTCTATTTGACTATTCTACTAGTGTTAGATCTTCCCACAACTTGATCCTTGGGATATGAGGTGGTATACAATATAACTGAGATTAAAGATATTGAATTTCGTGTGTTCCTTTCCCAAGTATAACATACACTAAAGCCATGGATCACTACAGATTTGAAAAACTAGACCTCCACTTCAAAATAGAGTTAGTAATTTTTTTTGAAGTCCTTATTCAAACTTATTTATAAATTTTCATGAATATGTTGAGATCATGTTTCTTCTTGGCTAATTAGGCCCCTTACAAAAGGCTCATAATGAGCACCTCGTTTCTCATAATTAACCTAACACTTTACAATTTTACAATGTATCATTGTAGTGAAGTAAAATTATAAGTGCGGACACGAACGAATTCCTCTAGCCCGATAATGGGTCTAGCCACAATAGATACATTCTATGGAAGATTTCCTTAGGTTAGAATCAATCAAGAGGGCCTACCTCTTGGTCGCTTATCCTATTTGATGAAGTCTTCGCTTGCTCGCTCTAGCAATCTTTCGCTTCCTTCTTCAAGTTCTTGAAACAAGTAAACAACAACAACACACAAACATAATAATAGACAAATTGCAATTCAACCTACTTGATGAGTCAAGAAGCATTAAGACATGGATATGCAATATTATAAAACATGTAGGAAATCAATCAGTAGTTGCATATATTAATATCAAAGAGAGATTACAACCATTCTTCTTGAAGCTGCAGTCTTTCACTGACAAGACCGAGTTCCCACACACTTCTACTAGCATTCCATGATGGCTTCAAACAACAATAGTTTAAAGGGCTCTTCCCTTTGGGCTTCACTCCAAACCAAAACACACTTCTCCCTCACACAAATAGGTAGCTACAACTAGTAATAGCTTGCTTGTCTACTCCAAAATAGTATCAATACTCAACAAAAACTCTACAAAAATAGGAAATATGGATGGGAGATGGATCCTCTTCTCTTGGGAGAAGGACTTATCCCTTGAGGTAGTTCCATTTATATAGGGAAAAGGAGCCCACACTGTCATCCTCGACCCCATCCAGCCAAACCATTTACCAGACTTCTGTTACAGAGCTTCTAGAGCTAGAAGCTTTGGCTTTGGCTCTAATTTAAAAAAAAAATCCATAACAAGACCGGTGTGACTAAAACATAGCTTAGTTGCTCCGGTCGGCGTGAGGAATAGTGCTAATCTCTGTACATCAGTGCAAGGGAGACAAAGGCCATTAGCACCGATCTTGTAAACTAGGCAAAATAGAAGTTTTAGGGGAAATGGTGCAAAAGGGAACTCATCTGCTCATGAAGAGGGACACAATGGGAGTTTCTTCATGAAGGAAAAGCATGCGGGGTTCACTGTAGAGGTCCTCCAGGATCAAGGAATGGGGAGTACAGGGACAATGACAAAATGTTGTGTAACAGATGCCCCCTAAAGCGTGAAGGCCGAGCTGGAGCGAGGGATGAAATGTCTTATAAATCAGTGTGGGGAATCGGTCTGCCGTCAGAAAACCTGCAAGCAAGTATAGATACATACACATAAACTGAGATCTCTATCAAATGATACATGAATCGTGGCATGGACGCAACCATCTACAGAATGATCATGTAAACAGATCCAGGTATGGGAGCAACCATTCATTAAAGAGGATCATAACGTGTGACCATCCAATAATAAGAAGGATCACATATGATAACTCATGGTCTGGTCGCAACCATCCATCTGAAAGAGACATGCATATCATCACAATCATGTCACACCACTTCGCAACCTGGACTTGTGTGATTTGAGCCCAGGGTCTTGCGCTCCAACACGACCCGATCAAAGTACGGATCCTAGCGTGCTAATGGATGTGTTGACGTCGAGCATGCTAGAAAGTCGCTTGATTACCAGTCAATGATGTAAACTATTAACAAGCACAAGAGAAACCACCAATAATAATGATGGCCCTCAAGGTCCTATCAGCACAATTCACGGAATGTGAATACAAGAACTGAATTCGAACACTCGTGAAAATCACCTGATCGAAAGCCGATGATGTGAACTTGTTGTCGAGTGTGAAGAACTTTCCATTAGGGCATGCAAGCTCTAAGGTACTGGAAGGGAGTCTCTCGGTCAACTTCCTGGATAATGAGTTGAAGTCGATGGAAAGCGACCATGTCGAAGGAGGGCCATAATGAATCCCACATCATCGACGCGAGACGAGAGGATGCAAAATGATTTTGGATGATATAGAGAATTAGAGGTAAGTGTAACTGCAGAAGGACAACTCTTGAACATATCAGTGACACAACTAGAATTTTGGAAGCTTTTAGATCCATAGGATCGGTGGTCATGACGACGTGGCAGAGATCATGGAAGGCAAAAATGAATGGCCCAAACCCAAGAAGGTCAACGATACAAAGGAGGATGTCCCAACCTAACATGAAGCAAAGAGTGTCATGTTCAAGAGTGAGTTGCCGACATGACTAATAGATTTCCAAATTTTCCCCCACCATTTCTAGCGAGTACCCCAATTATTTTTTAATTGCAAGCTTGAAGGGGATAGCATATGCTTGCACTGTAAGTTCATCCTTAGGACGAATCTGACCTAGTAAGTTTAACAAGCCCTAGGAAGGAGAAGCTCATGTTCGTCATGATGACGAATCCCATGTCATTTAATAGTTTAACGAGTCTGACAAAGGTGTAACTCAGTATATTTTTCATGTTTAGAGAGTTTGAAAAAGGCACGTAAAATAAAACTCCACATGGTCCCTTTTCGTACATTTATGTCTCTCGAGCCCGAAAAGGTAGAAAACAATACTTGAGAGAACTGCTTGACCATTTCTGTCAAGGAGTAAATTTTTCGTAAATAGTGCTTCCCAGCTCGAAAAAGGGTTAACTTATACTGGGCACACGACGTTTCAAATCCATTAACGAGTTCGAAACAACAAGGTCTCGACCATCTTTTCACTTTTAAAGGGTTAGAAAAGAGCTGAAAGAGGACCCCCCATTTTTATTCTCTTTAACGAGTCAAAAAGGTAAAAATACTAGACGATCTTTTCATTTGAGTTTAACGAGTTCAGAAAAGAGTTGAAACGTGACTCATCATCATCGTCGAACATCCATCACCTGTTGCTTCACAAGTAAGGAAAAGTGTATTATCGAGTCCTTGAGGCAAAATAGGTCAAAAATATTTACAAAACCTGATATTTTCATGAAAAAATGAATAAAAAGGGGGAAAGTAAATATATTTTTACCATTTACCATTTTCACTTTGCAATGAAGACTTTTTACCCACTCTTGCCCTAGTTGTTCTGGAGCAGAGTGCAAGAGATCTGGGAGGTCAATCGACGAGCCATTAGTTCTAGGTAACAGCGAAAGCCATGAGCTCCATTTTCATGCCATTCATTTATGTTTCTAGCCATATTTTTTGGATTTTGGGGAGGTTTTTGAAAAAAAAAATCGCCCTCAGTCGACGCGATTTCCAAGCATGGGATCGTGCCAGTCGAGGGTGATTTGCACAACCATCTGCGCCGATCAGTGAAACTGTTTTTAAAACAGGCGCGCCGACCCCATGGATAGGGAAAAACCATTTTTTCTAAAAAACTGACCATTTAAACTTTAATTTTATGTGCCAAGGATGATTATTGACTCAAATTAATGGCTTTTGCAGGAGAGAAATTGTTGAAAATGGTGGATTGGAAGGAAAGGGAACATGAAGATGTTAACGCCCAGGCAATGAATGATCCAAATTGCCTAGAGGCTTTGAGGGCTTGCGGGCTCCTCAAATTCTTCCTTACACCAAGGATGTGGGCCTAGCTCGAGTTGCTTCAATATTTGATAAGCCTTTGGGACATTAATCAAGAGATGTTTGTCATTGCAGAACATGAGCTAGAGTTGACAACTTCAGATATCTATTTCATCACTGGACTGTTTCGCAGAGGTGAGCCAATGAACTTGTATGGGTCACGTCTGATCGGGGAAATCATATCTTCCTTGCTTGCCAAACACTGCCCTGAGGCCCTGCAATCCAAGAGTGGGAAGATAGAGATTTCCAATGTGCGGGACTTGACATTGAGGGTGCTTATGTTGACTATCAACAGAGTGGCGGGGTCCCAAGCAGAACATGAGACTAACAAGTCAAAGTTCCTTTATGCTATTGACTGCACAAATCTTACGATCTTCAACTGGGTAGAGGCCATGAAGATGAACATCAAGTGCCAATTGTCCAAGGCCAAGGCGGGAAATCTAAAGCAATTTTTCTTTGGATTAGTACTTATGAACTTTTTCCTGGAACGAGTGCCACTGTTCCAGTATCAGTTGATTGAGGTTGATCCTCCTGTGCCACGCAATCTGTAGATGGCTTGCAGAGTCATTTGATGCCTAGGATCACTGGTGGTCAAAATATGTCATACTGACCTGCATTATTCTCATGGCTACGATGACAGAAGATCATCGTGGAGGACTGGCTGTACAATGGCACTAATTTCCGTGGAGATCCAGATATGCCCTTATTAGATGGAGATGACTTTGATGACGAAGGTAAAAATAAATTTTTTTATTTTGAGATTTTTAATTGTTTTTGGTATATGTATGCTTATAACATTTCTCTTGTTTATGCAGATGTTGGACTAGATTGGCCGGCCGAGATGTCCCCGATAGCCAGGTGCGTACCCTGCCCTATTAACGTTGCCACCCTTATTAGGAAGGGAGTAACAATGAGGAGGAGATCACGAGGAACCTTGAGGGGTTAACTCATGGTATCCTAGAGTATGCTCGGATAGGAGACATGCCCCATTGGTACCAGAGACACATGGTGGGAGTCTCAGATTGGATCAGCCGACTGCTGAGTCATATTACATGAGTTATCTCATGCTACCATGACCACCATGCTGAGTAGTTCCTAGGTCCAGCACTTACTTAGTTTTTTAGGCCTGCGTGCCATGGATGTATGAGGCCTATGAGCCGCTGATGTTATTTCAGACAGACATATTATTTTTGGCGTTCTGATGTATCAAACATTCTCACCATATATATATATTATATATATATATATATATATATATATATATATATATATATATAATATATAATATATATATATATATATATATATATTAATATATATATATATATATTATATATATATATATATATATATGTTGTATTTTCTTGTCTATTATGGTACAAATGGTTTGTCTTATCTTTTACATCTTCATAAATGTATATCCAACACGTAATTAGCTAATGCATCTATCAATGCATTCATGCGTCTAGGAATATGATGATATGTAATATAATCAAAATTCCTTTCCAATAGACGGATACAGAGATACATTCATAATATTTGAGGATTCCTGATGGAATATTGCTCGTTGAGTTGAAGGACGACAAGCTGTGAATCCAGGTTGACAACCAATTCTCTGATGCCCAGAGTGAGGGCTTCTGACAACAGTTCGATAACCGCACTATATTCAGCAATGTTGTTGGTTGTGCGACCTAGGCAGATACCTTGAAGGTCAATCAACTCACTGTTAAGGTCATAGATAGCCCATGCCGTGGATGATAGGTTCTGGGTACTATGGCAAGCACCATCAGCAAAACCAACGTGAGGAGTTGCAGACATCTGCAAAGCAAGAAAAGCATAGTAAACAGGAAATTTGTTTGAAAACTATCACACAAAACCACGCTATACAAAAATGAATCACACACTAATGTACATAAGTAGCCATGTAAGATGACCTAAGCATAGTAATTTTTGAGAGAGTCCATGCTGGGACTCGGGTAATCAATCAACACAGATGAACATTGAAGTTTTACCATTGCCATGACGAGTAAGCATCGACTCAACCAAATAAAAGAGTAGAACTCATATAAGGCTTTCGCCCCATGACCCCTGGGCGAGGGAGGGTTACGAGTCAGAGGACAATCAGTGAAAACTCGAGGAGGGTGAAAAATATTGAATCCATGAAGGGATAAAGGTGCCCTCAGTTGAAAGCTCTTGATTATGTTAGGATAAACTTACACATCAATAAACAATGGAGAAGAGGACTCTTTGAAAGTGATAGACATGATCGCCGAGTAAGGCAAGAACGAGGAGCAATGATGAGTATCACAATCCATGGTGGTTCCTCAGGAGACATGATTTCCATGATACCTTCATCAGCAAGGAAGGTCTCAGCTAAGGGGTCAGACGATTCCAAAGTGCCAAGCCAAGGGGATTGAGAGTACATATCAAAATAGGTCTTTGACATATGAGAATTAGAGGCTGGAGAGTTCGAAGCCGAAACAATTTCCACGTAATTGGCTTCAGCGGGACTAAGTGGCATAACCTCACCCCAAGTACCAGCAACATCTGGTGCAAGTATGACCCAGGGATCAGATTTGACCGAGATCATGTTGACAGAGGCAACATGAGGAGGTGGGAGTGGAAAAATTCCCATTAATTTAGAATCTTTGAAGAGACCTTCCCCCTCACTATCATAGGGAGAACTAGAGTGCTTAACGTATAGAACGTTGCCATCCGAGGAGGAAGAGGTAAAGAAAGACATTTGATCGACAATGACAATTTTCCCTTGATGGGAAAATTGGGTCACACAAAAAAATGAGGAGGCCACGACATGCATGGCATGAGTCCAACTTCGACCGAGTAGAAGATTATAATTGAGATTGGCCTCAACAATCTCTACTTCGACTTGCACTGTCTTGCTTTCCAGGGTGATGGCAAGGTTCGATAAGACACTGAAGGGTTGCGAATCGCACCCATCGAAAGCTTCCAAAGTGTTCAGAGATTGGTTCAGTGCAGGGTAACCAATAGCCTTCCAACATGTAGTTGACATGATGCAGGTGGAAGCACCTTCATTGATGACAGTGCGGTGGATGGTATTCTCATTAATGACTACCCGAATAAGAAAGAAAATCTGATGAGGGAGCCATGGAACATGGTTCTGCAGATCGAAACATATCAAACTAGAATCAATGGGATCGATGCCCTCGATAGCTGGCAACAAAGATTTCTGTTGTGGTGGGCAACTTTGGAGTACCTAGAGATCCGACATGGCTGACGGCACCTAAGCCAAATCCTCAACAATATTGTAGTGTTGAGTGGCTCGAGCATTAGGATTATACGAGGATTTTCACAGCACACCTCGAGAGGGTGGTCGCGTAGCGAAATCAGGGTTAGGGCACTCGATTTGCAGAGGGCCAGAACTTGGGGTAGAAGAAGAAGGTGTAGCTTTTTTTTCTTTCCCAGCTACCAGAGCTGGAGTTTGATAAACTTTCAATCGAGTAGCCACATTAATAGGCGCACTCATCATGAACACTTGAGATCTGGAGGAAGCAGATCGGGGTTGGTCTACCATTTGGGTCTGCTGAGATGGAAATGAATCTTTAAGGATAGTAGGGGACCCTTTGAGCAGGCGACTAGCTTTAGATCATCGAGGAAAATCCTTAGTGTAGTGATCTTCCTTGCAAATGAGACAAGGATACTTGGGTTTTTGTTGTGAAGATTTTCCAGTAGACGATTTGGGAGGACCCTGTTTCGGAGCATCGTCTTTAGCTTTTCCTTTGCCTTTATTCTTTCCTTTCGAAGATTTTTTCGCTGCGATAGACTAGATAGTGTGGACCTCTAAGGTTTTACCAGGGCCAGGTGGATTCTAAGATGAATTGGTAGGAGCAGCATTCGAGACCAACTTCTGTTTGAAAGAAGTTTTAGCGGCGGTCTGGGATACTATACCAATAACTCCATCAATGGGAGGAACAATGGTGAATTTCATGTTGCGGGATCGGATGATGGCCATGGATCATTAGGTAACAACTCGTATAAAGTGCCAGACTAGGAGTAAACCAGATCCAAGTACTGGGCACGAGCGATGGCTTGCTCTTTAGTGACATATCCACCCATAGCTATATCGCGAGCAATTGGGGTTATGAATGATTTGGTAAACCATTCAGTTAGCAACAGATTAGCTATCTCGAATTTGATCAAGCGACGTCTATGTCTCCATTCCTGGATGTGACCAGAGATGTGTGTTGCAGTATCTTGCTTAAGCGATGTGAGAAAAAAGGTGCCAGTTTCATAGCAAACCGACAACTGAAATTGCGTGAGGAAATCCATGGCTAACAAATTAAAGACATGATAAGTACTTCAAGGTAACTCGATGTACCATTTCATTGTGGCACTCATGAGGGTTCGTTGGAAAAGATGAAGACGAATGGAATCGTCCATGTATGAGTTCGACAAGCACCAAAGGTGATATGTCATCACATGGGCCTGCAGATCTTCTTCACCTTTTCCATTGAACTTTAGGCAATTACTTGGTATCTTGGATGGCATCGAAGGCCAGTATGGCGATTGAAGGATCAGATCATTCGTAAGGCGCGAAACATCCGGCAACTCGAGTGTAGCCAAGAAAGGTAATTGAGTGTTAAAATGCATGGGAGGTCGATAGGCGGGTCCATAAGGAGGATCCCATCCCTACTGGTAAGGATTTTGGCCCCACAGTGAGGGATTTTGACCATATGGAATCTAAGACTATCCCCATTGAGGATTACCTTAACAATAGGGAGGATTCTGACCTTGAATACCTTGAAATTGTCCAGGCATAGGTTTCTGATAGGCAACGTATGGGTTAAAAGGATGTTGAGCCTGTTGACCTTAGACATATGGATATGGGACTTGTTATCCTGGAAAATAGGGCTAATGAATCTGTTGTCCCTGAACAAGAGGGTTCTGGACCTATAGTCCTTAGGCATAAGGTTGATGCGCTTGTTTCCCTTGGATGTATGGATTTTGTACCTGGTGCTCTTGGGCGGCAGGATTCTGAACCTATTGACCTAGGACAAGAGGATTCTGGGCCTGTTGCTGCAGGACTTGACCTTGACCCTACCCCTGCAAGGATTGACCTTGTTGGTATATATACAAGGGTTGTTGTTGCCCTGGTTGCTTTTGTTGTTGCAAGGGCTGACCTTGTAGTTGAAAAATTTGTCCCTGGGTTTGCACAGGTTGGCCCTGCGAGGGTATGGGTTGAGAGGTATGCAGAGCATTTTGCATCTGGTACTGTGTGGCTTGCTGCAACTGCTATAAGAATTGACCTTGTGGTTGTTGCAGGAGACCTTGCTGCAGGATAATTTTCCCTTGCTGTTATGCAGAGAACCCTTGTTGCAACAAATCTTGCCCTTGGGGTAACAAAGGCTGCCATGGTTGTTGTAAAGGTTGTATAGTGCCTGGGAAATTACCGAATTAAATCTGGCTGTAACCAGGCTAGATGTACTTCCTAGCTTGGAGGGTGTAAGGTTGATTAACCAATCCTCGAGAACCATATGGAATGTAAGGATTTTGGTATTGGACATGAGCCCCATAGGGCTACTGATACTGAACATTTCTCAATCCAAATGAACCAACGAGATTCTGAACCTGTTGGTACTAGACATTGCTTGATCCAGTAAAGTCAGCAGGGTTATAAATAATACCAGACGAGGGCTAGTTTATACCAAGCATGTGAGCTTATGAGCCGCTCACATTAGTGGCACCTGAAACCATAGAGACATTCAGGGTCTGCCCCCTAGGCAATGGCACAATCTGGCCACTGACTAATGGGATAGAGGAACTGACAGAGACAAACTTTGAAATTGTCAGTTGTGACTGATGTGTAACTGGGATCGATGATACAAGGGTATTTAGAATAGTGGGTTGTACCGGGACTAAAATAACAGCCTGTTGGGAAGTCGTGTTCGTGATGAACATACCTGACGTAAGCCTGATGCCTAACGCCCATACAGGATTATGGTAGAGTGATGAGGCACTAGGTGTGCCTGAAACTAAGTGCCCTGAAGACACATAGTTGGGTGGCAAACTGGCAGGAATACCTTCTGAATAAGGGAAACCCTTGGGAGGGAACTGCAATTGCAATTCTTCCCCCTCAATAATGTGTGGAGTAGAAACTTTGGACTCATCCGGAGATGTGACTGGAGCATCGCCTTTGGGTTCCATGTTTGAAAACAAATGACGACAAATGGCCGAACGTGTATTGGGGAATAGTTCCAAAGGAACACCTGGCTGGTCGTATAGATTGTAAGGACACTGCGGTGATATCTCAACAACATCAAACAGAGGGTTCAGAGGATAGATAACCAGTCCAAGCTGATCGTCAGTGGTTGGTGATTTCTCTGGATTTCGAATGGGATTGTCCGGAGATTCCGAGCCAAGATCAACAAATGACCCTGAATCGAAAGTAGGCGGAGGATGAGATGACAATGGTTGAACACTCAAAAAAATTGCGAGTTCAACATTTTGGTCCTCAAGTGACTTTGATAACTTTGGAAACAGCTCGTCATGCAATCTTTCAGATGGAGGAGAGGAAGAGGAATTGGGTGAACCAAATGGTTCAGCCATGATGACCTTGTCTTAATCGAAAAAAAAAATAACTTCAAGGCTTTAAAATGTCCTTTTAAGGGAACTCACAATTTGGTCAAAAAGACTAACAGGATGTCTTGGATCGCGGGTAATCAATTATTAAGACACATAAAAGACTGATGTTCTTTCATTTTTTAAGAGTCAAGAAAGAAACAAAGATGACTCTATCACTTTCGATTGGAAACGAGCTCGAAAGGACACATGCTCGACTGATCTTTTAAATTTAATGAGTCAAAAAGATCAAATGACTGTTCTGGATGATCTAGGTAAACAGGATTACCAGGCAACCGTGAACTGCAGAATACCTCTTGGTGAACCAAGAAGTACGAGCAGGAAATCTCCCTGAATGTTGTGTTTGGTGTATCACATTCACAAGGCGGCTGACTCGGCTTCCTAAGGATAAAAATATTGCAGCCTAGTGGGGTCTCTCATTATATACTCAACGGTACGGGGAGCACAAATTTGTGCTAGCGTTGTCTAATGCCAAAGCTAACGACAACTACTACGTTTAAAGACGCCAGAACACGTCTCCAGCCTAGACCTTCTAGATATGATCGTTAATGTCTAATGCGCCTTAGGTTAATTGAATTCATTTTAGAGTTGATATTGAGTTAAGTTTCAGTTTTTAGGTCTTAGTGATGCTACTCGAAAAACCTCAAATGCAACTAAATGAGACAAGACCCTTTCAATTCAATGAAATGCCTACACTAGAGAGGGTAGAAACTACTCAATCAAATGCAAACAATCAAGCAACTGAAAATGAAATGATCTTTCATTACCTTACTTTTTCCAAAAAATAAACTAATGAAAAATGCAGTCCAATTCCTAATTTCCCGACAAGAACTTATCTATTAGTCCTTTCAAAACAGAAAATTCTCTTCCTTTTTCAAATGTTGATACAATGACAGTCTTTAAAAAGATTCAAATTTTTTTAACACAATGATGCAACAGGCTAGAATTTCATGCTTTCTCATGAAACAACGAAACAAACTTTTCGCATACAATCTTTCAATGAATTTTTTTTCAAGACAATGAGCTCTTCAAGCAGATGAAAACGTGAAAAGAGAAGTTCATTCAGATTAATGAAACACCGACTTTACGAAACACAAGGCCAACAATGAAATCTATGCCGGAAAGAAACGTTCAAGCTAGTAAACGAAACTTTTTTCAAACTTGTGCAAAAAGAGGTCAAAATCATAAAAGGACGAAAAAGAAATGCTAGGAGTAAACACACCTACAACCTGACTTATCAAGTTCACAAACTACTCAATGGGCGACCAACTGGATGCCCTACTGTCGTTGGCCACTCAGTGACTCAATCAATCAAATAGGAAGATGACAAGCCACCAAGCAAGCAAAACCAAATGAAAATTAGCTTTCTAATCAGGGAGAAAATAGTCAGAAAGGCTCACGGGGTCAAAACACAAAAGCAGAACACACTGGCCAAGATTGGGGTCAAGCCCTAATCTTCACTTATAGGCATCATCACGAATTCCTAACGGACAACGAGTGCCAGAGGCTGGTCGATGCAAATGTTCCTCAACAATTCGCACTGGTCAGTGTAACTGTTAGCAGATTAAGCGTGCTAGCCTAGGTAACTAAGGAAAAAAAATCAACACAGGGCCCAGATCTGCTACTATGAATTTTAGACTTAGGCCAATAAGCAGGAGAAAAGAAATATAACCAAAGGGAAAATGTGAAATTAGAAAAGTTCTAACAAAATCATGAAATCCAAAACAAACAAAAGGATTGGGATCCCCAACGGAGTTGCCAATTTGTGGTGAAGGATGAAATCTTTTCTTGCTCACTCCAGCAATCTCTCACTTCCTTCTTCAAGTTCCTAAAACAAGTAAACAACAACAACACACAAACATTATAAGCAATTCAGCCTACTTAACGAGTCAAGAAACATTAAGACATGGATATGTAATATTACAAAACATGTAGGAAATCAATCAATAGTTGCATATATTAATATCAAAGAGAGATTACAACCATTCATCTTGACCTTGCAGCCTTCCTCTAACAAGACCAGGTTCCCACACACTTCTACTAGCATTCCATGATGGCTTCAAACAACAATAGTTTAAAGGGATCTTCCCTTTAGGCTTCACTCCAAACCAAAACACACTTCTCCCTCACACAACTAGGTAGCTACAACTAGTAATAGCTTGCTTGTCTACTCCAAATTAGTATCAACACTCAACAATAACTCTGCTAAAACTATCAATTGTGACTATAACATTCACACTAATTTGTGCTTGGGAAGAAGGTAGTTTTATATAGGAAATATGGATGGGAGATGGATCCTCTTCTCATGGGAGAAGGACTTATCCATTGAGGTAGTTCCATCATTATAGGGGAAAGGAGCCCAAACTGTCATCCTCAACCCCATCCGGGCAAACCATTTACCAGACTTCTGTTACGGAGCTTCTAGAGCTTGAAGATTTGGCTCTAATTTAAAAAACTTCCCATAACAGGACCGACGCAATTGAAACACAACTTAGTCACTCCAGTCAGCGCAAGGAGTAGGCTAATCTCTGCAGATTGACGTGGGGGAGACAAAGGCCATTAGCGCCGATTTTGTAAAATGGGCAAAATAGAAGTTTCAGGGGAAATGGTGCAAAAGGGAATTTATCTGCTCATGAAGAGGGACACAATGGGAGTTTCTTCACGAAGGAAAAGCATGCGGGATTCACTGTAGAGGTCCTCCAAGATAAAGGAATGGGGAGTACAGGGACAGTGACAAAATGTTGTGTAACAATCATCAACTATAGGTTGAGGGTTATGGAATATGCCAATCATATATATTCAAAACATGCCATCTGCACCATATCAAATGCAATCATAAAGGAATTAGTGGGACTAATCATTTGAGCACATGTCACTTGAACCTTTCTATGCATTTTGTCTCAAAACTAGATATGATGTGTTATTGATACCCCCTAAATTGACTTTCATTTTTAGAATAGCCTACCATAGGAGAGTATGCATAAGATTTGGGCGCACAACATAGAAAAATTCAAAATGAGTTTTCAATATTGCTTAAATTAAATCTAAACTTCCTTTTCTATTGACCTAAAATGGTAGGGCCGACCTAAAATTGTTAGCTTAACTAGTAGAGTTGATCATCCTATAATTGAAAATATATCTAAAACCTATCATTGAATTTATGCATTGATGTTACAATGATATGCTGGAAATGATCCTTCAAATCTATTTTAGAAGGTTTCAGATCTATCCATTGTAGGAAATGCTATGAAAATTTCTTGTTTAATAGTGAAGAGATGTTATAACGTAATATTATTTGGGACAAGTATTTATTGCTACAAGTGTCTATATGGTGGAAGAAATAGGCCTATAATGTTGTAGTTGAAAGTGCCCCTAGAAAATGTGTCTAAACTAGTTATACTATGCTTCAATCTATTGGGAGATTTAATTCATAATTTCCCCGAAACAATAAAGTTGTGTCAGAATTATCCCTAAGGTTGCAATTAAACCCTGAAGCCGCATGTGACATGGTAACAAAATTCCCTAAAGTAATTGGCAACAATCATGGCTAAGGTCAATCTCTAAGTTCTCTCTACACAAAACAAAACCTTTGAATAATTGAATAATTTTGTCTAACAATAGTAATATATCTTCTATACCAAATACATCAATTTTCCCTAGTGACTATCCTATTGAAAGGTATTCTAGGCCTATCTGCTCCACAATACCACAAAAAATTGTGACATTTGAATCCTTTTGGACTAAAACATTTTCCAATCCAAAGTCTCCAACAATGGCTTCAAAATATTCACCCAATAATATGTTTTTTGCTTTGACATCACAATGAATTATCCTGGGGTCAAATTGATCATGCAAATATAAAATTCCGCTTGTTGCTCCAAGTGCTATATATTTACGAGTATATCAATCCAGAGCTATTTCCCCACCAATAATATCTCTTAGATGATAGGTCACACTTGTAATTCATCTCCACTCTGTCAACGAAAATAACATAATTCCAAAACAGAAGGAAAGCACCACAATTTTATTATCCTGGCTTCATAAATATCAGAATGCTATTGTATTTTAGCCAAACATCCATGCATGGATACAAATATCTATCCTCCTTCACTGGGTACAAAAAAAACATTCAATAGCCATATATTTCCTCTTTTGACAAAATGGCACATGTGAGTTCCACACACATTGTCCAAAGAAATTGGAATTCCATCCCAAGAAAGAAATAGATCATTGGGATTCACGGGAATTACACCTTGGGTCCATTCAAGTTCAAGTTCCCTCAATTTAGTACGGATGTGTGGCCCCTTCATATGGATTCACCAGGAGTGTTTCGAGGGAGAAAAACATAGGAAAAATACCCCAATTCGAATCCCAATCAACTAATCATGCCTTGATACCATCTAGGACTAGGAAGAGGTAAAACATGCATAACATTATGCCATGCAAATGATAGAGCCCAAGAAGAACCTTGTTGACACAATAACAAAGAATGAAAGAAAGATTTAGTGAAAACAAAAGTAACTTATTAATCTCGGGCTATCAAACTACACCATTACAATGATGAGTGTGTCACAGTATTAGCTCTCTTAACTTGCTCAACTCCTCTCAACAACATTGGTTCATTGCACTGATCGAAAAAATAGTTATCAATTGATCCATCTATTCTTCCAACCTCAAAATTGTTCAAATGAGTTATTTCCTGCGTTAGATGTATTTTCCTTTGCCACGAGATACATTCGCATGGTTTAAAGGCAGCAATAATTTCGGTATGAAATATTCAAGGCTCACCATTACATTAATTTGAATTCTCAGATCATCTACCTCAAACATTGTCATTTAAACCTACCTTAACATCCCAAAAACCTAGAAATATTTACTGGTAAATCAGATCTGTGGGATCCATGTGCAAATCAAATCATACGAGAACGAGATTGACGATTTCTTTGCTTTAAGAACTTTATACCTCGAATTCAATCACAAGCATTATAAACCAAAAAGATTTCTCAATTTTGGCCCAAAATATCTGATGTTGGAGTCTAAGTGTTTGAGATTTGGTTAGGAAGCCATAAGTTTGAGCCTCTAAAGAAAAAAATGGACAAATAGAAAGCACCAGGGTACTGCAATGGTGTGTACATATCATTTTGGTTCTCTTAAGAACCCTCTCTATCAAATCGTCTCTCTACTCCCCCCTAATTTTTTAAAGAAAGAAAAATATATATTTTAAATTATTATTTATTATTATTTAGAAATGGAAATCTTTCCAGGATTTGACCTATTTGGATATTGTCATCAGAGTCATGCCTTTAAAAAAATATATAAAAAATACCCCCATCGTAACTGCAACAAATTGACTTTTCATCATTATTATGACAAACCAAGAAAACCATTCACTGTAATACCGATGAATGCAGGTGGATTAAACAAAAAAAATAGACATTATTCCCTTAAGTTTCGATAGTATGACCGGTTTTAGCCATATCGACGGACTACGTCATCGGAATTCAAAACTATATGTAGTAGTGCTGGCAGTTGCATGCAATTTAACATCATATCCTTATAGATATCATTTTTTTTGTCTCAAACATATGCCAAACTATGATGCAAATCAATTTGAACATGGAGAAATTAAATAAATGTTTAAGTAAGTTTGAGTTGTATTTCAACTATCATGAATGTAACAAGATGCAAAAAATTTATTGTGCACTCATAAAACTATTAGAGCATGCTCTCTTGTGGTGAGAAAGTTATTGCCAGGTTAGCAATAGTAAAGTAAAGTGGTTGTTAATTATTGGAATGACCCTAAAGGGTTGTTGAAGAGGAATTTTTTCCCAAATAGGTAAGAAAGAGAGAGAAAAAATCGATGTTGGTACTCAGACATTAGCAAGGACGGTTGGTGTGAGATTACATTGTGGAATTTCAAAAACTAGTTGTCTTACTGAATATTTTAGAGGATGAACCCAATGTGCTTATTAAATACATTGGAGGCATTCATAGTTATATCCTAGGAGATATGGAATTATTTGGTATTCAATCATTAGATGGATCTTTCAGAAAAGTTTTGTATATTGAGATGAAAGCAAAGATGATGCAGGCATCCATGGAGCAAGAGAAGTCCTTTGATATGACCTATGAAAAGCAGCATGAAAATGGATAAAAGACTCCTAAACAATGCAGTTTTTGCAACAATATTGTCTATATCGATGAACATTTTTGGATGTTACATCCATTGCTCCTTCCAAAGAAGCATGCAAACGAGAAATTGTTGATGGCCCGCACTAGAACAGACAAGGAAAAGTAGGAGCAAGTGACTAAAACTATAGATTTTAAAGAAGGGGATAATGAACTAAGAAAATTGTTAATAGATGTCTAGTGCTTCAATCAATCAAATCAAGAACAACTCAATCCTTCAAAAATGAGCTAGTTAGGAACTTAGTTATTTTTGTAGTTAATATTACTTTTGGTGTAACCCCCAATCAAAGTGTTGATGGAGGCTATCAACCTAAAGAGGGGATGTCTGATTTGTATGCACATTATAGCCACATGGAATATACTGGTGTAAGAATTCATCAAAACATATTTATGAAGGAGACATATTAGGAGTTTATGTTTTAGTTAGGTTATTTTAGGGATTTTGTATTTTTAATTATTAGGAGGCAAGACACATGAACAAGCAAAGGAGAAAGAGGTTAAATTCACATAAGATGAGAGGCCTAAGAAAATCATGTGGACCTTGTTGCTAGTTCAAGGGTGCATGGAGGAGATTGCACTGTCTAAAAAATTAAACTATATCACTATCCATAAAGTGGTTAACAAAACCTAGAAGTCATTTTGGATTATCGCTATATTTAAATATTTTAGAGGAATTTTGTACAATTTGAAGGATTCCCTAAATAAATGCAGCTCAATAAAAATGATTAATTCATGTAATTAAATTTGGGTTTGTATGTGAACTAACCCTGCAGAATGAGAAGGGGAACTCGTTGACAAAGGCAGATGTTTGTGTGTGTGACGCAGACATAAAATTCTTGTTGAAGACTTTGTGGAATCAAAGTCATTTGGGTAATTTGAGAATGTTGTTTTCTATATACAAACCAATCATAGAAATGAAAGATGATGATTTTTATTAATCCTATAATAATCGAAGAGTTGTAACGCCCTTTTGAGAACGAAAATTAAGCAAGTTAAATCACGATCAACTCATGGCCCACTCATGAAATATGGAGGTTGCATTTATGAGGATCCACTAGAAGATATGAAGTAGAGTATGAGCATAGAGTTGTTATTCTGTAAATTTCGGAACCCTCTTTGCTTGAGAGTGAGTGGAATGTATCCAAATCTTGCATTGTTTATGTATTTTGAGAAAGTATTTGAAGCCTATGTGTGTGTTAAATATGGTTTACTCATTTGGATGATGATAACTTGTTGAGTTAGCAGAGATAAAGTATCGAAAATGTTGGAAGGAACTTGTGGAGTAATTTTGAAATTGCTAGATCTAAATCAAAGGCATTAGTTCCACAAATCTAATGATGCAATTTCATCAAAGTGTGGAAGAGGTAATAACATGTTCATTCTAAATTATATTACCATATTATCATAACAATGGATCTCTTCATGGATGGTCCAAGTTGGTTCAGGCATCCAAAAAGTTTTTGACAAAAAACTTGACTAAGGTGTCAAGATTTTCTCTTGTTTGAAAGTAGTGTCCACTACAAGGTGAAATAGACTGCATCATATAGGAAGCAATGTAAAATCATCACATTTTGAAAGTAGTGTCCACTACAAGGTGAAATAGACTGCATCATATAGGAAGCAATGTAAAATCATCACATTTTCCTAACATATGCAATGATGTCATTTAAAATAATTATGATTATAAAATCTAAAAATTAAAGAAAACGCAAAGAAAAGGAATTTCAAATAAAACTTTGTACCACTCAAAGCATGGCACCAGAAAACTCTAAAATACCTACACAATTGAGTGCAAGGGATGATACATGGAAACTACCTCCTAAGGAAATTCTTAACGCCCATGCATTAAGCCAATCATTGAGTGATGGCTTAGTGCATGGCATCATGATGTTACATGAAAATAAGTATGTCCATATATTAGCATGGCTTCTTTTGAAGTCTCCACCAATAAGATAAGTGCATGATATAGTTCATATAAAATTGTATATGGACATACATGATAATATCTGACAGCTCGATGATCCCTCGATTGGTTGGCTGCTTTGCTCTAGATTTTCCAACAGGTCGCTTTACAGCTCTGACTCCATATGTGATCACAAATCCTAGAGGATAAGGCAACTCCATTATAGTATTCAATGCCATTTCCGTGTGAAATTTCAAATGCTATAATCCCGCCCAATATTTCAAACTAAAGGGTTTGTCGTGATATTTATGAAATGAAATAAACCATTCAATATTTTAAACAAAAAGGATTGCCCCAAGATTTTTGAAATAAAATCGATAGTTCCTTGACAGTAGTCTAGGAACAAAGAGATTTCGTCATTTTGAGCTTCTTTGTTTTGGTGTGAGCAACCTTTTTCTCAAACCATTGAGCATGATGAGAAAAATATTTTGAAGCCATGGATGCAGTTGTTAGGCGGTTCATCATTCAATGTTTCATGCGGAAAACAATGGGTTTTTTGGAATTGACACAAAAGGAAAGCTCAAGGTCTCTCTGCAATTCATTTGTGAATTTGCTGCCAAAATCATCAATCTTAGACGAAAGAAATTAGTGAAAAATGTTGAATGAAATGACATGTTTTCCTATGTCATGTTGTGGGTTGATGGTGGTTGTTTGTTGTCTGATAAACTAATCTGAGACATGTGCATCAATTTTTTTCTAGCCGACGGTTCTTCTAGTTGCTTATTCAACCTCCAAGATGATGTACGTTTCAAAAAGGGAACAAATCTCATCTTCCCAAATTATTCTAAGGGAAGGATGGAGAATATATGGGGAGAGATCTGCAGGTAATTTAAACTAGAGAGATGGCTGAGACATGTCGTGATTGTGGCGGAAGGGGGATATAAATACCCACTGTTTAATGCAGGACCCATAATTACCTTGGGTAAGGATTTAACTTATATGATTATGAAAGTGGTAGAAACGTCCCACAACCATCTCTCAACCATGACATATCTCATCCATCTCTCTGGTTTGAATTCCTTGCAGACCTCTCCCCATATATTCTCCATCATTCCCTTAGAATAATTTGGGAAGATGAGATTTGTTCCCTTTTTCAACCGTACATTGTATGTCAATACATCATCTTGGATGTTGAAAAAGAAACCAGAAGAATAGTCGGCAAGAAAAAATTTGATGCACATGTCTTAGATTAGTTTATCGGACAATGAATGAACACCATCAACACACAACATGACATAGGGAATCATGTCATTTCATTCAAAATTTTGCACTAATTTCTTCTGTCTGAGATTGATGATTTTAGTAGAAAATTCACAAATGATTTGCAGAGAGGCCTTGAGCTTTCATTCCGTGCCAATGTCAAAAAACCCCATTGTTTTCCACATACAACATTGAATCATGAACCGCCTAATGATTTCATCTATGGCTTCAAAATTTTTACTCATCGTTCTCAGTGGCCTAAGAAGAAAGTTGTCCGCATCAAAACAAAGAAGCTCAGAATGACAAAATCACCCTGTCCAGAGACTGCTCTAAGGGAACTATCGATTTCAATTCAAAAATTTTGGGGGCATCCATTTTGTTTAAAATCTTGGATAGTTTTATTTCATTTTAAAAAGATCGCAGGAAACCCTTTAGTTTGAAATCTTGAGCACGATGATAACATTTGAAAATTTTCACACGAAGCTGGCATTGAATACTATAATGGAGTTGTCTTATCCTCCAACACTTGTGGTCATATCTGGAGTCAGACCTGTAAAGCAAGGCGAATCCTATTTCCACCTCTATAGCATTATAAATGCTATAGAGGTACAGTTTTGGGACACGAGTTCTGACCTCGGGCCTTTATGCATCTGCGGATCATTATGCATGGGGACTCCCGTCTCTTCTGTTTGTCGGCAAGAAAATAACGCGACCAAATTATTTCCGGTGACTGCTCCATGACCATACAAGACCGACGAGAACGCGGCTCATGGCCATAGCATACATGATACTGCGCATAAATACCAGGGTATACAATACAATATACGCATTAATGACAGGCTAATTTGAAATTTGATTTTGAATTTATTTACCCGCTCATTCGATGTTCGAATTTGAATTTGAATTGGAAAGGGTTTCGCGTGGGGAGGAGCTCTGGTTGGTCTCCTTTCCTGACACTGGAACTTTCCAGTCATACCCCCGTTCAGCGTTCCGAATGGCGCAGGAATGGAAGTGGACATTAGTCCCACCAGTTCGTTTTCAAAGCTGCTACTCACAATTTCAACCCTGCAAATCTCATCGATCAGGGGACCTTCGGCACGGTGTATAGGGGAACGCTTCCCTACGGGCAGCCTATTGCAGTAAAGAGAATCAGAAACTGCTCAGCCGAAGGGGATGCAGATTTCTTGAATGAAGCCGAGATTATCAACAATATCAGGCGCCAGAATCTGGTCGCTCTGAGACGTTGCTGCGTTGCCAGCGATGACAAGGAGGGGCACCAGCGCTTTCTGATTTACGATTACATGTCTAATGGAAATCTAGATAATCATCTCTTTGGAGAAATGTCGAAGTCTCCGTTGAGTTGGCCGCAACGGAAGAAGATCATCCTGGGGACTGCCAAGGGCTTGGCTTACCTTCACGATGGTGTCCGGCCTGGTACTTGTCACAGAGACATCAAACCCGCTAATATTCTGTTGGATGACGAAATGAATGCCCGTGTATCCGACTTCGGCCTGGCCAGGATTATGAATAAAGAATAAGAAGGGAAATCCCATGTTACGACGAAGGTAGCAGGAATGCGCGGCTACTTGGCCCCTGAATACGCTCTTTACGGCCAACTCACAGACAAGAGTGATGTGTACAGTTTTGGCGTTGTGTTGTTGGAGATCATGAGCGGCAGAAGGGTGCTGGATACCTCCCTGGAGTGCTTCCAATTACCTAATAACGGATTGGGCATGGCAGCTTGTGAAAGCAGGCAAAAGTATTGAAGTAATAGATGAAAGGAAACGTCACTGTGGGTCTTTGAACATCATGGCGAAGTTCGTTTCAGTGGGTATTCTGTGTGCCCACGTTATGGTGGCTTACAGACCCACGATTGCTGAAGCTCTGCAGATGTTGCAAGGTGACGCTGAGATTCCCGAAATTCCCGACAGGCCTTTGACTATTATTTATTGATCCCTCAGCTATGGAAGTTGCAGCGTAATTACAAATTAGGAGAGCTCGTCATTCTCTCATCAGGCAATCGACAGTGGCGAGGTAGGCTGAGAAGGCCACAGTTTAAAGGAACGGGGTAGTATTGCTAATTTTCTGCAGCTCAAAGTTCCAATCTCGTAGGCGATATATTTTAACACAGCATTTGGATTGTTGCTTTGTATGAATAAAACGAATCATATGCAGATAAAAATCTGCAGTGAAAGGAGTAATCAGTGTTGTGTATTTCAGAACTATTATCTCTTGATCTGCTCCGATTTTATTCCCATTATATGAAAGCTAGGTCGATAAATTCGAGCACCCTCGATTTCAAAGTTACGAAATCCTGTCACTACAGTGTGACCCGGATGATGCAGAATGGTGAATGAGAAATTTGGTTAAAAGGATTCAAGGTGAAAGTTGGAAAAGCGCAAAAACCCTCCTGGAAATGAACTGTAAAGATGGTTTCGGCAGCGTTTTCTTAGTCGCTGGACGTATGCCATACCAATGTTTCGATGTTTGTCTGTGAAGCGTTTTTTTTCAGTCGCCGACAAGGTAGGATATACGTTAATATTAAATTATTATTTTACAGTTTCTATTAAAGGACTAAAATTTCCTAGGATGGGGTGGAATTAAAATGCAACGCAAACAATAAGCATAATCACACAGAGCATGCATGATACCTTAATTATCATAGATTAATTAATTATGATAATAGTATTAATTAATTTTGAAATAATGAGAAATTAACTTTTATAACTAAAAGTAAACATAAATTTTTCATATTCATAAACAACAATAATGAAATTATCTATCAGCCCAAGGGAGTCCAAGAAACTCGCTGGTTGGTTGGGATTGGTTTTCCATTTAATTTAGGGATAGAGTGAGTATCACTATGAATTTAGGCTATAAGGCCATTAAGATGGAAGGAAACAAATTATAAGCATCTCTCCCTCCTAGTGCAACCCATATGTCATCGTTTTCAACTAATCTATTTCTCTACAAATCATTACAAAGAACTTTGTTTCACTACCCCAAATAACATAAGGAAGATCTTCCCCTTATATGCCCCACAATCCATCACAAATATTATTACCTTTAGTGCTATTTAGTATGGGTAAAAAGAGACCAACTTGTTGTATGATTGATAAAGATTATCTAAAACATAAATACTTGGCTCTTAACCACTCAAAGAGTAGAAAATGAATTGCTATTGAAAGTTTCCTAAATTTCCCACCCTCTATACTAAATTAGAACCATCATTCTTTATTCAAATATATGTGATTTTCTATTAACAAGGTAATTTTAATCAATTTACATATTTCTTCTAAATAGAAATGAAGAACATAGCATGTGAAGGTGAGAGTGATAGAAAGAATGTTAGAGTCAATAAAAATGAGAGGATTTGTGAAATTACCTTTGACAACATGTTTGTAGGACTATTAAACTCCAAGGATGATTGTACTTAATTTGTGCTTTCATAACTATATGAGAAGATTCCCCCAACCTTGTACATTCATTTAATGATTAGGTTTAGTAAGTCAAGAAGGTAGATAGTTTCATTTAAATGATATGGTAAAGAAATATATGAGTTCTAAGGTTGATGCTTTGGAATAGGGAATTTAATTTCCGAAAGGCACCACTTTACTTTTCCCATGTAGTAGAATTATAGTTTTTCTCATGTTTTATATAGACATCTTTGATCATTATATTTATACTTCAACATTATTATTTACATACCATGATTTTACCATCCATATCTAACACATGGTCCATGTATGAATATTTACATCATGCATATGCATAATCATTCACTAATTGGTCCTTAGCCTTGAGGTTCATACTAGGATTTCATACTGCCATATTTAGGATATCTACATATTTCAATTTAATACATAGTAAGGGTCAAAATTAAGGTTTTACATTTCTAAAAAAGAGTAGCTCCATGAACAGTGCATTATAGTGGATCATAATGTTGGGTAGAGGAATGATAAAAAGAATAAATGAAGGAAGCATGTGAGAGATTGAATGACGATGGAGGGAAGCATTGAGGGTTCCAAGATCCTAGTTAAAGACGAAAATTTCATTGCTTGCTTTCTAAAGAAAATTCTCTATTAACAAGCATTTATAAAATATGAAGGGAAAATATTTGCTTCAAAACCTACTTAAAATAGAAATAGATTGTTTCAATTTGTGGAAGTCTAAACAACTATATAGCTAAACCCCTGGAGTTATGAATGATTGGTTTTCTTTTGTGAAGAAATTATGTTCAACAAATCCATAAGGAGTGCACTAGCCTTAATATTTGAATTATGCTAATTGGTCTCATTTATAAAAGTTTATTGGCATATAGACGATGGAAAATTATGCCTTAGGCGTATATCAACCACATTCACTAATGTGGTTGTGCTAGTTCCAATTATAATTATAATTCTAACATTAGATTTTCTTAACTATAAAACTCTTACTTTAAAAAGTCCATGATAGTTCCAATTATAATTATAATTCTAGCATTACAATTGCTTAACCATAGAAATTCTTATTTTAAAAACTCCATTAATGAAGAGCTTATGCAATACTATTCTTTCCCCATTTAGATACTAGTGAGATAATAGTTTAGACTATGTAAATCTAAACATTAAGCATTTAACACTTCAACTTTCAAGAGATTTTCTTGGGAGGAAGAGATGCTTTCATGACTTGGAAGATTAAAATCCTTTCAAGAATTATGGATGACATACCTTTAAAATAATTCATCAAATTTTAGATGGGATCACCATCAATAATCATGTGCATGTTGAAAAAAGTCTTACCATATGTTAAACCTTCTCTAGGGTGATTGTGCTCATAAAATAATTGTTTCTTTCCTCAATGCATAACTACATCCCATGGGTAGTTACATGCAGAAAATCACCTAGAAAATGTGCCAAAAATAAATAGTTACATCATTATGAATGTGAAGGAGGTAAATTTGAGTGGATGATATGACGATCCCTAGATTTTCATGAGGAGAATTCATCCACGCCTTTTATTCTTGGGATCCACTAAATATTAAGCCATGAGATGATAAGTCATTTATCCTGGCCCATATTTCGCCTTCGGGCCATGATTAAACCTCAACTAGCCTTCATGAGATTCTACTATACAAAATATGAGTGGAAAGAGATGATTATCTCTACTAGGGAGAGAATCAAACAAGATTGAAAAGGTATAGTATTTAATTCCCAAGTAAAACTCATTGTAGAAATAACCATCTATTGATGGTAATGGATATTGTGAACATACAGGGGATCTCCCCAATGTAAAGTCCCAACTATACCTCACACCGTTTGGTGTAGGATTCCCATCTGGAATACGACACGACTGTTGTCTACTTAAAGATCTGCCTTGTCTTTAGTTTTCAGCGAGAGAGAGAATCACATATGTGCCTTTGCAAATGAAGAAAGTGTGTCTGGTGAATGTTCAGATGCATGTGCATCAAGATTCTTCTACTGCAAGGGGGAGAAAAGTGAACCTTTAAGAGAGAGTTAATAGTACCACCCTAGTAAAGACACACATAAATAGAAATTTTCCATCTAACATCCAACAGAATAGTCCACAAAGATGTGATGATCATTATAACCATTAGAACACATTCTCAATAGGATAAGCACTAAAATAACCAAAATAGTTCAACTACCTTAGTACTGGTGAAAGAAAACATGAATCATAAAAAATCATAGAATAGTCTTATAAACATTCATAACCAGTGCATGAAAACGTGTTGGCCATCAGGCTTCAAATATTAAGTAAAAGTCCCAAGATGCATGAATACAACGAACATCACTTGTTGCAATAGTGGACCATTGGAGCCACTACTTGCTCCCCAAAAGTACTAACTTATCTCTCTTATGCCTTATGGGAGAAGCCAGGGTTAAAAGTCATTTACATGAGAAATGAGGATATATTTATAACTTGAGGAGTGACCTTTCATCTCCTCATGACTCTTAACTTTCTAATTTCTAGTGACCTTTGGCATTCCACAACCTTTGAAGTTCCAAATGAATTTTGGAATTACATATGACTTTTGGTATTGCATGTCCTTTGGAATTCCATGACTCTTGGACTTCTACTTGTTTTTCCTTTTTAATGATTACAATATTGCATCTTGACTTCCACATAATCATATGATGAAACTAGACATGAAAACCCCTTGTAGAAGCCTTAAGAAGAATGGAAATGAAATGGTTCAAATGCTACAACCATCTTCATGTCCAATGTCACAATGCAAGGTAAGACTATATTTATTTATACTCTTATAATTTTATCATATTTTTACATTTAATTCATTTTGATTCACATACTTATATCTATGTATAATCTAATGTTCAGAGTAATGAATATACATCTCCTAAAACACCTTTGCACATGTATGATGGTGGACATGATACTCAGCAAAAATCACATTCTCCTCAACCATTGCGGCATTCACCTAGACTTCAAGATAAATTAGGAGAGGTAAGTTATATACTACATATCTTTGCTCATAATAACATTGACGTATTTTTTTATGACTAGTTAATGCATTTTCTTTTCATATTCCTTACATGTTCACCATATTCTCATTATATCTATATAGATTTTGATATTTATTGATAGCTAGTCAATGAAATGTCTTTTCATATTCGTTACATGGTCAGCATATTTTCATTATATCTATGTGGATTTTGATATTTATTGATAATGTTTTAATTTCCACAGAAAACAAAAAAGATAAATGTTGATGCTATGGTTAAAAGGACCAAAATCACGCCAAAGGACTTGAAAGCATGTGGGTTCAAGTCACGCAAACAATACATAGAGCATATATGCTCAACTAGCATTGCTCTCACTAAACCCACTAGGTTTGCTACTTTGAAGGCTAAACATTCCAGCAAGTTTAAATGACTTAGCTAAGGAAGCCCCCTTCTATGTATTTGGCACCTCTCGTCTATGCTGTAATTTCTGCTCAGTAAGAGGCACTTCTCATTTTGAATTGGTCGCTTATGACAAAGTTCTTGGGTTTTCTTGTATATTGATTTAGGGTTTTCTAAAAGTATGTCATGGATTTTATTTAATTCATTTATATTTTTTTCCATGGCGAATCCTATTTCTTTCATGTCATGGGTTTTATTTAAGTCATTTATATTTTTTTCCATGGCAAAACATATTTCTCCCCTGAACCATCCTCGGAAAGCTATTTTAGAGAGAGTGAAAAATAGACCTTTATGAATTTACGTTGTGATTAAATAATTTAATAAATTTTGTCATTTTGTCCATGCGTGTTAAATGCAACAAAATTTTTGAAAATAATAAAAGGTATAATTTGGTCCACTGGCATAAAGCAAATGTGTGATATCTGGATTATTTTAGTTATGATTCAAATAATTTTAGGTCATAACTATTCAAACTATTTGTGAGTTATGCACTCATCTTAACATTTATATAACTTAACAATAATAAAAAATAATAGAAATTTCATGTAGTTGCTTTTCAATCATGTGATTTTTTTATAATCACAAAATTAATAGAAATTTAAGTTAGCTGCTTTTCAATCATGTGATTTCTTTATAATCATAAAGAAGTAATATATGCACAAGTAATATATTATTATTAATCTATTGTTAGGGAGAAATTATATGTTTTGATTGAAATAATAATTAAAAAAATGGTTCCTCTCCAATCATGTGATTTCTTTATAATCACAAACAAGTAATATACTCACCAGCAATGTATTATTGTTTATTTACTGTTATAGAGAAATTATAAATATATTATTGTTTATTATTGTTCTAGAGAGATTATATTTTTTTTATTGAATGAAATATATTTTAGGTAGAGATCTTACCTATTAAACAATTTATGTATTTTGATAATAGATAAAAAATCAAAATATTCAATTTATTAAAAAAATAATAATTTGACAATTATACCTGTTAGGATATTATATATTTTTATTTTTTTAAATATATTTTTTTATTTTATAAAAAATATTACAACTTTCAGCTCTAATTATTTAAAATTATAACCATCTACGTGTTTTTATTATTAAATGATTTAAATTATCAAAATCAAAACCAAGATGCTCAAGATATGTGAATCTATTACTAACTCATAATTTCTATGTTCTTGAATAGTTTCCAAGGTTGTAATCACATCATTTCTCAGTGTAACTTGTTCCAAGTATCTCTAGACACAAAGAATGTAAAGGGTTTGATAATAAGGCCACTCATATCATATAGTAATTATAATTTCATCATAAAGATTTCATAATATCTTTTTATAATTTAAAATGTTTCATTACTCTTTCTTTTCCCCATTAAGTATTGAAAATGTTTCGTTATTCTTTTCTTTCATAATAGCTATTTATACATTTAAATATGTTATTGAATAATTCA
>APFE030140828.1:0-11380 GCA_000404065.3 Pinus taeda | reverse complement strand
ATTAAGCTGTTTGGACAGATTTTTCATTCTCTATATTCTAAAACAGGAAATTGAAACCTAGGGAGACCAAGATTAAGCTGTTTGGACCTCCCTTTAGCTGAAAATTCTACAAAACTGGAAAGACTCTTCAAAATTGGAAAGCAGTTAGATGAACTCTGAGTAGCCTTCTTTGCTTGGTGACTGTTTAGCAAATATGGAGCATTGCAGCCTGCAAAGTATGACATATTTGGCCTGTGAAAATGTCAATCATGAAATATGAGTAACCTGCTGCAGCAGGAAGCTAACAGTGGCTCCACTTGGGGATGGCTTTTCCTTGTGAGAAGCCAAGAACAGCAGGTCAGATTGCCTTGATTCTTCTGTTATTGCTGTGCTTTGAACTTCTTAGTGCTATCTGTTGGATTGATTTGAACTTTTGGACTGGTAACAACAACTTCCTGTAACTGTTTTGCTGTTAAATTGTAAAGTATTGCCTGTTTTCTTTTGCGTGTTTTAGCATCATGGATTCTTACAAAAAAATGAACTCAAAGTGCTGATATATACAAACATTCTACGTACAGAAAATAAACCCGCCTGCTCTTTTTAATAAAAAAGGATCATTGTAGTGCTTTAGCATTTGGCCATTGACAGGGCCTTCTTCAGCGGTGCTACCATCTAGAGATCTGAGAAAATATGTATTATTGCCTTGCACAGTGCTAATAATGTATGGGCCCTTCCACAAAAAACAGAATTTTGCATGTTTGCCCTTGTCCTCTCTTTGTGAATCCCATCTTAGAACTTTGCTGCCCATCCAAAAATATTCTGCTTTAGCCTTCTTATCAAACATATTTTTTAGTTTTTCTTGCAGTATTTGAGCTCTGTCGTAGACTTGCTCTCTGGTTTGCTGAAGATGAATGGTTTGATTAATTCTTCTCTGCATGTCATTTGGTTCAGCCTGAATTTCCTGCGACAGTTTAATAGTGGGAATGCCCAAAGATGAAGGAAATTTGGCTTCCATGCCATATACTAGTTCATAAGGGCTCATCCCAATGGATTTCTTGGTGGAAAGTCTGTCTGCCCGCAGAGCATTTGTGAGCTTCCTATGCCAGTTCTTTTGGTTTTCCTCCAACAATTTCTTTATGATATTGATGAGGCTCTTGTTGGAAGATTCGGCCAAGCCATTACCTTGAGGGTAGTAAGCTATGGAGTGGCCCAAGGTAACAATTACTTGGCTTCATCCACATGAAGATGGGTGAGTTATTCTATATTACCTTAATGAGTGAATATGATGGTACATTAATTGGTTTATAGTATAAGGATTTATAATATCTCATTTAGAATATTGGAGTTTATTATATTTAGGGTATAATATTAGAGTTTATAATATTAATTTATAACATTTGGTTTACAATATTGGTTTATGGTTTATAATATTGGTGTATGATATTAGGTTTATAACATTGAGGTTTATAATATTTAGCTTTTATTGATGTTTATAACATTTCATTGATAACATTTGGTTTATAATATTGGGCTCTAAAATATTTGGTTTATAATATTAGATTTATAGCATCAAATAAGTTAAATTTTATAAACTTCAAATATTATAAATCCATAATATTATAAACTTCGTTTTAAAAAAAAATTATAAACACTAATAAAAACTAAATATTATAAACATGTATTATAAATCTAATGGTACTTAGTGTGCTCTTAATGGTTGTCAATGTGGTAGATGGTGGAGTGAGAGGTCCATTTGCATCTCTTGTTCTTCACCTTTGTCATATTTTATCTCTAGAGGATCTATGGGGTAATACATTAATATAATATTATAACTACTCATATAACCATTTTAATATATTAATATACTCTTATATCTTCGCAAAAACTAATTTAATAATAATAACCGTTATGCTATTATTATTAAACCGTTTGAAAGTAACAATAATTCATTAATAACAATATTGATATAATAACATATATTATAAATAAAAAGTAACTAATAATATTAATATAATATTATCAATAATATTATTAATACAAATAATTGATATAAATACATAATATTATAAATAAAAAAGTAACTTAATAATATTAATATAATAACATAATATTATATTTATATTAATATAATATAATATAATATAATAATAATTAATTGTAAAACTTTTTTATATGATTTGAGTCATAAATTTTGATGGATACGTACTTCTAAAACCTGAAAGAAAAACAGTTCCGTGGAACTTCAAATTTCAGGCCCTACAAAATTTCAGTGCGTAAGGGTCAACGTAATTGCACTACGTCTGCTCAGATAGATGGGCCTTGCGAATAAATTCTTGCAGTAACAACTTAACATGTGAATCATACTCATCCACCATATCGCTTCCAAGAAAATCGCCAAAAGCTCGAACAGCATCGCCTCTTCTTTCACAACCTTCTTGTCTAAGAAGTGCCGCTACAATAATTATACCAAATTGCAAATGAGACGATCCTAAACGTTTGAATCCTGCAAGGACGAGATCCACCATTCCGGCGATTTGTGTTACTATATCTGATGCTTGCAGTGCCTCCTTGACCTCCGAGAAGAACTCCTCCTCTTCTTGTTGAGATGTGGTTGTGATTATGGAATTAATTAAGTAGAGCCCTCCTTCAAGTGCTACACTAATTAGATCAACATTCCTCGCTGCGTCACCAACCTCGTTCTTTTTCATCATTCTTGGTCTACATTCATCAGTTATAGCTACATGGTGCAGGTAATGCAAACGGGTAATGCAGAGAGTTACTGAATTAACTAGAACGCAAGCGTAATCAAACTTTGAGTTGATGCGACACAATCGATTTTCCATCCAGGCAGCCTTTAGGATTGCCATTCCGTTGTAAAGGTCTTCATTAGCTATATCGCTCAAATTCTCACGCTCTAATGTATACAGAGTGACGTGGACTGTAGAAGAGCAGAAATGGTTGAGCCTACGTCTAGGAATATTTTCAATGTTCAAGTCGTAAAACATTCGGCGATAAATTCTTAAAATCATGCTCTGGATCTTCAAATGATCACATTGCGACACAAGGCAACATAAAGCGGTAGCAACCCCGAACAAAAGGTCTTGAGGGAATTCAGTATCCTCCAAACCGATGAGATCCACGAGCCTGCACACTTCTTTCAAAACATCGCATGAAGATAGGTGGTAACAGCATAAATAACAGAACTGGCCATTTACTATCTGCGACAAGTATTCGTATCCTCTGATAGAACAAAACACATTTCTATTTTCCCGTCGGTATTGGCAATAAAGGCGGAGCAGATTAAATTTCTGCCACAACATTTTCCAAAAATGCTCTGCCTGCACCTCTCTATCTTCCTTATCAGAATTTAGAAGACATTGATAAACCCAAATCAATTCCATCATGATTTTTTTCATGTCTGGTTCGCTCAAGACTTGAGTATAGTCGGGAATGACATCTAAACTTTGGGTTCGACCTGAACTGTTAACTATGTATCGATGCATTTCTTGTCTCAGCTCAGCCTGGGGAATAACATTGTTAATGTCGAAGGACTGGCGGGTGAATGGGTTAGTGGCTTCGTGCTTGGAATCCCAAATAGTCTCCAACGTCCTGCGGTTGTAGAGAATCTGAGCCGGGTCTTCCGTAGGTGGTAATCTAACGGGATCGTATGCAAATTCTTGCGTCAACATATCTACGTACTCTTCAGGAATGTCATTCCTCTCTGTATCTGTATCCATTTTCGTATCTAATTATACAAACTATTTGTTTTAGTTCTTATCCTGTAAAATAGATATTATATATAATAGCTAAATCAAGGAGTTGCGATCTAATGGCGCTGGTCGGTCTATGTTAACTTTTTTATTTCTAAATTTTGTATGTGTTTTAAATTAAAAAATATTTATGGTTGATTTAGAATGTTTGGTATTATTCATTTATTGAAATTTGTTATTACATTTAGCTATTATTGATTAGGATTATTGTGACTAATTATGGTGGATGAGTATGGTTTAATGCAATTATATATATATACATGCTATTAATTATAATTGATTATGTTATTTTGTGATTAATTATGGTTGGTAATAATTAGTTTATATTAATTATATTTCATCAGATTTATTTTGTTAGCTATATTTGAATTATGTTTATTTTTATTGATGATGTTAAATTTTTATAAGATAAATTGATAATGGTTATCATGCTTTTTTTTAGAGTGGGTTATAATTGATATGATTGAATATGGTTAACCAAGTTTTATTATCCTTGATTTTGATTGATTTTTTTTATAGAGTTGATCTTGATTGCTTAAAATTAATCATTATTGTATATATTTAAATAGGAGTAGTCTAATTTATAGATGGAATAACTATTTTCACCTCAATCCAAGGATACAATTTCAAGCAAAAATGTGATTTTTTTGTTGCTTAAATACATTTTTGAATGCATAAATTGATTCAACAACCTAAAAACCTAGGGCACTATTCTCTAGATTAAACAAATTAAATCCAAGGATACAATATCGCAAAAATGTGATTTTTTGTTGCTTAAATACCTTTTTGAATGCATAAACTGATTCAACAACCTAAAATCTAGGGTACTATTATCTAGATTAGACAAATTAAACTCAAAATTTTAAAAATTTTCACAGGATTTTGGTTAAAGTTAATCAGAAAAAATATTATGAAAATGGTCATTTTGTCTATAAGTTAGACTATGTTTATTTGACTATGGTTAATAATAGATGTCTAAAATTGAGTTTTAATTAATAATGGTGAACCATATTTGTTTATTTTGAGCTATCATACATATGATTAATATCATTGACCATATTCAATTATGATTCAACATTTAAATAATTAAAAATTTTAATTTTTTATTATAATATTAAATTTGCATATAATATATATTACTGATATTACTAAGGTTTACAACTACTACTAATAACAATGCTAAGGAAATTGACTATTATTCTTATTATTATTGAATATACTATTAATAGTTAACCATGATCAAACTTAGTCACTCTTGAGTTTACCATAGTTAACAATACTCACCTTGTTCACTCTTAATCATTCTAAGTTAATGTAACTTTACCATATTGGATTTTAGTAAGCCATGGTTGACCAACATCAACCAAGCTCAACCTTGGTTGGTCATAACTAAGGTTTAAAAATATTTAATAATAATAATAATAATAAAGTTAATATTTAATTTTAATAATAATAATAATAATAATAATAATAATGTTGACTATATTATTATTATTATATGACTGAATATATTATTAATAGTTAACATAATGAAACTTGGTCAACCCTATATTATTATTATTATTATTATTAACTTACCATAATCTAATTTGGTCAGCCATATGTTTATCATAGTCAATAATTGGAAACCTTGTTCATTTATAGTCATCTTTAATCAACTTAACTTGACCATATTAAATTATAGTTAACCATGGTTGGCTAAAATAAACTAAGGTTAACCTTACTCGGTCATAGTCAAGGTTGAAAAATGTTTAATAATAATAATAATAATAATTAATAAAGATGCTATAATAATGTTAATACTAACAAAATAATATTAATATTAGGTTGACTATATTTATTATATTATTTTATGATTATTGAATTTTTATTAATAATATTACCAATAATAATAATATTATTATTGTTAATATTAATAACATTAATATTAGTAGTATTAATATTAATAATATTAATGTTATGGTTTGTGAATAATGTTTAACATTTAATAATAATATTAGGGTCTTTGAATACGGTTAATATTTAATAATAATATTAGGACGTATGAATAAGGTTTAATAAAGTTGACTAATAATAATAATAAGGTTGACTATATAAGGTGATCATAGTGAGTTGTGGTCAACCATCATCAACCATAGTTGACTCTATTCATGATGGTTGACAATAGTCCACCATGATCAACCCTCAAATCTAGTTAGCCATCATAAGCCATCGCTAACAGAAGTCAATGATGATGAACCATGACCAACCATGGTCATCTTCGGTTGACCATAGTCAACCTTGAATAGCGATAGTGAAACCATGCTCAACATGGGAAACCATGGTTAGAATGATTAAACATGCTCAACCTCAGTTAACAACGGTCAATATTAATGTAAGATTGTTAAATTTGTGTAACATTTATACATTGTTAGGTTAATGGTTGACCATGGTCAAACCCAGCCTCTGTCAGTTATATTCAACCTTGGTCGACCTCGTCAACCATGATCAAAATTATTAGTCCTCTTCAACCATTATCAACAATGGCCAACAAATCCACCCCAAATAGGTGGGCCATCAACTAGCACAACCACATTAGTAAATGAGATTGATATAAGCACATCAACATCATTTTCAACCTTTTATACACCAATCTATATACGAAAATACCAATCAACGTATATCTACCAAATTTACTAATGTAATTGTGCTAGTTATGCTAATAAGAGTCCCCCCTCTTGGAATTTGGAAATTTAAAGTTTTTGCTAATTAAATATTTTGATGGTCTAAATTGAAACATGCCAGTATATTCTCATCATTTCCACTACATCAACGAATGGAATTATAAGTGATAACTTCCTTGCATATCTAAATCAAGTGTTTAAATCTTGTTTAAAATATTTTTTTACCAAATTATGATTAAATATTTTGTCCTATTCTTTATCACCACGTACTAGGATTAGAGAAAAATGGAACCAAGTAGTAGGATAAGAGAAAAATGGAATTAAAAATAAAAAAACACATTGAAATGTGGTTTCCTTATTAAAATATGTACATTACATTATGAAACATGTGCACCACCATAACTATAACATGTATGCAACCATCAATGTAATTTCCCATTTAATGCCAATACCCTTCCACATTGCGCCATGTCATAAGTACTTTTGGGTTTAGGTTTTAATATAATATATAATAGATGTGCATTTTAGGTTTAAATATATATATGTCTATATCTGTGTGTGTGTGTTTTAGATTATATAATATACATATCTTTTCATTTTTTTAGGTTTAATATTTTAGCTTAATATGTGCCCTTTAGGGTTTAGGTTATATATATATAGAGAGAGAAAGAGAGTCTACATTTCACCTTGTGTCTTCCATTTCTCATTAGCCTCCTTATTGTTCTATCCACATGTCATGGGATCCCAGGTAGCACCACCGAACAAAATTTATTTCATGCGGACCCAATAATAGTTGGTCGGAGCCAAAAATGGTGGGCAGACCTACCCATGGTTTTTGGGCACAATGGTTTTTTCCCATGGTATTTGTAGATTTTCTTTTATAGACAATTATGTGCATTTACATATGTAGTCATAAATTGATTAAGTCTTTTTTGTGAGATATCCTTTGTATGTTTGTAGTATGTCTTAAATTGTTAAGTAATTATCATTATTTAGATTCTGTGGGCCTAAACCGATTTTAGGTTGGTGTTCCAATTAGTTGGACCTATGAACTAAATTGGCTTGACACAACAGTGCAGTGCAGTGCACCCCTTTTAAATTTGATACCTTTATGATAATAATTATTGGTTCCGTTATATAGATAACAATGCCTAAGTGGCTCATATTCCTCAATTATTTGTTATGTATTAAAAGGTGTAGGGTCTGATACTTAGGCATAGTTAATGACTTCTAACCTAGTGCTCTATTTGCTAGAGAAGTCTAATTGGTTTCCCTTGTGCTTATTTTGTAAGTAATTAAGGAAACACTTATACTATAGTAGAATAAAACAAAAAGAACATTCATCTACAACAATAAGATACATTCTTTTCCATTGAAGTCACATTTATTTCCTATTCTATTTATTTACAAATGAAAGTACTCTATTATGAAAAGACAAGTGGGTAGATTACTCATTTTTTAAGATAAAAATTGTTGAGGAATTTCACTAAGGAAGTAGACTACTCCTCCCAACCACGGGAATGGAAATTATGTCCAATTCTCCCCTTGAGCTTTCCACTTTCCATAATTTGTTTTTCTTTTTAGACAGTGAACTAGAGTAATCTGTTCTTAGACATCAAGACCCCTGCAGTCTAGCCTAGAACTCTTAAACTCACAGCTCTGTACCTAAGGAATTCCACTAGTTCATAGTCTAACTCAAGAATACCTTAGTCTCGTAGCATCTTGACCAACCTTACAATGTCCTTATCAAGGTTTTAATCTTCTCCTCTATTCATATCAAATGCCTCCAGCCTTCTCATGCCATCCTTAGACTTTCCTAAGGAATTCCACTAGTTCATAGTCTAGCTCAAGAATACCTTAGTCTCGTAGCATCTTGACCAACCTTGACAATGTCCTTATCAAGGTTTTAATCTTCTCCTCTCTTCATATCAATTGCCTCCAGCCTTCTCATGCCATCGTTGGACTTTCCCACTGAGACATATTTCATTTTAAATAATAATAAAGTTTCTTTAGTCTTTTCACTAAGCCCATAAGTTATTAGGTATTTTGCAGTAAAATTAAATGACAATAGATAATTATAGTATGGGGGGTGTTACCTCTCCCCCCTATAATTATTGTTGTCGCATCCTTGTGCACTGGCCATCGCATCTTTGTGGTCTATTTCGATTGATGTTGTATTGGCCCTTCTTGTTCATGTGTGTCTCTACTAGGGTGATACTAATACCTCTCTCTTAGAGGCTCATTCTCCTCCCCTCTACAGTGAAAGAAATTTGACACACATATGATGGAACACTCACCAGACACACCCCCTTGCTTTTTGAAGGCGCATGTGTGCTCCTCTCTCTTGCTAACATTTAGATCCAATGCATATCTATAAGAATACATGGCAACTGAGCTGATATTTTGGATGGGGCTCGTACTCCAAATAGTGTGAGGTCTAATTGGGACTTCCAATCGGGTAGACACCTTGGTTGATAGATTTCCAACACCATCAACAATGGCCACTATAAGGAGGGACAAATGAAAAGCTGAGCCCATTGAATCTAGTTTGAACCTCTTATCTAAAATGGCTCATACTCAAATCTTACTCCCGAGGTGTTTCTCTAATCTTACCTTTATCAATTTTCAATCCTTGATGAGCCTTTATATCAATTGTACCAGATAAGGTTTGATGGCGAGGATGGAACATCCATAACTAAGAACATTTCTAATTTTCTTAAATTTTGTGAATCTTATGAAATCAATGATGAAGAGTTTTCTTGTGTGATTTTCTTCCTCACCCTTGAAGGTCATGTAAATCAATGGTGCCATACCTTTCTACTTGCTTCCATCTATTCCCTTTATCATTTCCTCGGGGAGCTTCACCAAGCCTTTGATAGGTATAATTATCGAGATGTTTGTAAAAGAATCAATATCAAAGAATGAATCCTAATGAATAAGTTCAGGATTTTTCTGATTGATTCCAATGAATCCTAATGAATAAGTTCAGGATTTTTCTGATTGATTCCTTCACCTTTGTTGTGAAACTTTTGAAGAAGACAAGAATAATGATTTCTTGAAACAAGAGTTTGAGCACTTGGTTCTTATCTCTTTACACGTGAAACTGAACCCCCTAATTTCAGAGGAGGAATGTACTTCTCCTTTTGTTCTTTTTCCTCCTCGTTTTCCAGTTCCGATGAAGGTTCCTTTGTGTGATGTTAATAAAGTTGAAAAATTCGCAAATCAAATTCCTAATCTATCATTCTTCTTCTATTTCTCGTGACTCATATTCAATGGAGAAAATCCAAAAATGGCTCATGAAGTGCATGGGGAAGACTAACTTCCCCATTCCAAAACATGATGTTATCATTCATAACTCTAGCATCCAATATTATCTAGATTTCTATGATCCTATATCATGTACATGTTATGAATATCTATACTATGATATGCTCAACTAGCTAGTTTTTCACATTCTCTTGGTTTTCACGCCGCTGGTTCAAATTGCGATCAGATACAAGGTAGTCACATTAGATAGGTAGAGGAGCACAAAGGTGAAGATGCGATCAATATTTCTTCTCCTTTTCAAAATCCTCCATGTCAAAACAATGTGCTTCCATTCTTAGATTATTCTCAATATGCTAATCTTGATAGCGAACCAAATGTAATCAATTCTTTCAATCAATCCGTAGCCTCAGGAGACAATCATTCCAATGATGATGACATTTTTTATGTATTTGATCATGATTTACCAGGTGAATCAAATGATCATTTGGTTTCTCATGAAGATTTTACTTTGGGTCCAGAATTTGATTCGATCAAAGAAGATGTCCTTATCGGAACTTCCTCTTCATCTCAATATCCTTTTTACTCTACCATCTATGATGCATCTACTTGCTACATATATACACCATGCTCTTTATGTTATTCATCCAATGAGATATCTTCTCAATTGATACAAGACAATGATATTATCCATGATGAAAATGAAAACAATAAAACCATTGAGTATTGTTTCCACCCCTCATCACATTTTCTCTTGCATGAAGGCAACTCTTCAAATCAAATTGCTCATGAAATTTCGCTGATTCATTCATTTCGAGTTTGTGATCAGAAGAAGCTTTCGACTTGAGAAATATTGTTGTTGAAGTTGAAAAATAAGGTGAAATTAGTGACAAAGATGGTTGCCATATGGTGAGAAGTGCCTTTATTGAAACCAATGGTAGTAGCTATCCTCAAACCATGCATGATTTGGTTCAATCTTCAAAATGTGATTTTACAATCTTGGAATGTTTTGGGACCTGCCAACGAGTTGAGGCAGTTCAACTTCTGTTGATGGTTATGTCAGGATCTCGAAACTCTAGTAATCCCCTTGAACTAAGTCAAAAATAGTTTTTCCATACAATCCTTCTCTTTGCATGGTTTTACTCAATGAAAATTTCTTTTTGAAAAATGTTTAGTATTTCGGGTATGATCTTTCAAATTTTAAAGATTTTAATTCTAAACAGATTCAAAAATATTTTTTCAGTTTATTCTTCTTTGTGCAAATATCTCGCATCAAACTCATGTTTGGAATGTGTATATCTCATAGAATCATGGATTTTCAAAGTTGATCATTTCAAAGACTATACTTGGCCAAAGGAATCATTCATATTCGATTCATCTGTTAATAGTTAGCTCCCAATTTTTCTCGCAAATTTTATATTACAAATCTTCCCCTTCATCGCACCTAAAGTCCTCTTGAGTAATAATGAATGCATGGTTTATTGCACAATCAAGTTCTTCTCCATTCACCATGTCCTAACTGGTCTCATGTATTTGTTGTGCTGAAATCCATTTTAATTTTTTTCATTATTACGATGCTTGCACAGTTTGTCACCAGTTATAGGAAAATGGTTTGTCACATTTGGCTTGTAAGGAACTTGGTTTGATTGTTCAGAGCATTCACAGAACTGTTTAAAAATATTTATCTTTGTTTATTACAAATTG
>APFE030140822.1:67979-106434 GCA_000404065.3 Pinus taeda | reverse complement strand
ATATTGTATCTCATGAAGGTGTCAAGGTAGACCCTAGCAAAATTAAAACCATTAAGGAATGGAAAATCCCCACATCCACAAAGCATCTACGAGGATTTCTTGGGATGATAGGCTATTATCGCAAGTTTGTTAAGAATTATGGGAGAATAGAGGCACCTCTAAACAACAATATTGAAGAAAGATGCATTTTCATGGACTCTAGAAGCAACGAAGGCTTTTAACATCTTAAAGAGGAAATGTGACAAGCACCAGTCTTAGCTATACCAGAATCCACAAAAACCTTTATTGTGGAATGTGATGCCTCAGGAAATGGAATTGGTGTTGTTTCAATGCAAGAAGAAAGACCCATTTCTTTTGAAAGTCGTCCAATCAAAGGAGAGTATTTACACAAAGCTATTTATGAGAAGGAAATGTTGGCAATACTACATGCACTTAGGAAATGGCAACCCTACCTAATGGGAAGACACTTCAAGGTAAAAGTAGATCATGATAGTCTTAAATACTTTTTAGAACAAAGATTATCTTTAGAAGAGCAGCAAAAATGGGTCACAAAGATGTTGGGTTATGACTTTGAAATCATCTACAAAAAGGGAAGCAAAATGTTGTGGCAGATGCACTCTCAAGAAAGGATAAGGATTTGGAAGCATTTCTTTGCATCATTTCTATTATCCAACCAGATTGGATAAACGAAACAAGGGATGAATGAAGGAATGACGAAGAAGTGTGGGCACTAATTCAAAAGATACAACAAAATCCCAGTACATCTGATACATTTAGCTAGAAAAATGATTTGTTATGGTACAAAGATAGGTTATACCTATGTAAGAATTCCCAACTCAAAAAAACGATTCTTAGGGAATTGCACACCTCTCCCCTAGGAGGGCACTCAGGATTTCTAAAAGCTTACCACAGGGTTAAGAAGGAATTTTCATGGGATGGCCTTAAATCGAATATTCAAAAGTTTGTGGCGGAATGTTTGGTTTGCCAACAAAATATAGTTGAAACAATTAAGACCCTAGCTCTATTACAACCTTTATCCATTCCAAGCCAACGTTGGGAGGAAGTTTCAATTGATTTTATCAGAGGCTTTCCCAAGTCCAAAGGAAAGAGTGTTATCATGGTGATAGTTGACATACTTACCAAGTATGCACACTTTTGTTCATTATCTCATCCATTTAAAGTCAGTACAATTTCTACTGCATTTATGGAAACAATTCAAAAGCTACATGGAAACCCAAAGATTATTGTAAGTGACAAAGATCCCATTTTCACTGGAAATTTTTGAACAAAATTTTTTCTTGTCCCTGGACTCAGTTAGCTCATACCCATCTTACATCCTAGATTGATGGGAAATTGAGATAGTAAACAAATGTTTGGAAGGATTTTCGTTGCTTTGTCATTGAAAACAAATACAAGGGTGAAATGGTACCTCTGGTGAAGATGGTAAACTTCCTTCCATACATCAAAAAAGACCCAATTATGGCACTTTAGGATATCATCCACCATCCATCACATCATATTTAAGAGAAAATTCTAAGGTTCAAGCAGTGGAAGATCACATCAAGCATCAACAACAAGTTTTCCAACTCTTAAAGGATAACCTCACCTTGTCGCAAAATAGAATGAAACAGCAGGCAGATCAACATCGCAGCGAAATAATTTTTGATGTAGGTGATTGGGTATTCTTATGGCTAAAACCATATAAACAAATTTCCCTCAAGCAAGCTAAGAAGGATAATAAATTATCACCAAAGTGTTATGGTCCGTACAAGGTGTTGCAAAAGATAGGTACTATGGGATACAAATTGGAGCTTCTTGTAGCTTCCCGAGTGCACCCCGTTTTCCATGTGTCATGCTTAAAGAAGGTTATAGGTGACAAGCTCCCAGTTCAAGAAATATTGTCAGAACTTGATGAGGAAGGAAAAATCATATTGGAACCTGAACCAGTCAAAGAAACAAGAACTCGACAACTACAAAATCGATCAATTTCAGAGTATCTCATCAAGTGGAAGAACTTACCCGTTGAAGATTCCACATGGGAGGATGAGAATTTTATACAGAAGCATCTAGAACTACTCAAGTGTTGAGGATAACACTTTTTTTAAGGAGAGGGGCATGTTAGGTCTCTATAATACTAGTGATTCCCCCATTACTATTGTCATTGTATCCCTTATTTTTATTGTTGTGCCCCTATTGTCCCCATATTGTTATTATTGTGACCCGTAGAAGCCCACTATTGTTATTTTTGTGCCCTTATATTATTATTCTTAGGTCGACTTTGGTTATATTGTGACCCCTTAGACTCCTATATATAGAAAGGAGGTTTTGTCATTTGTATCATCCAAGAATTGTTTAGTTGTGTAATGTAAAGGAGGTTGTCCCCTTGAAGAGGTTGAATCCTAAGGTGTTGATATTTCTTTTCTCTCTTTTTGAGAGTTGGTTTCCTAACACACAACAAGCTCATAAATGCACTTTGGGCTGATAGGCTCACCAAAAAGAAATCAATTGGCATGTCACCATACCAATTGGGTTATGGAATGGATGTTGTTTTTCTGTCCTCTTTGGGAGTTCCAGTCATGAATTTAATTCAAGAATTGCAAGCTGAGCCCAATGATATTCAAAGGAGAATTGATCAGGCAATCTAATTGCAGCAATCCAAAGAAGAATTTTATAATAAGGCTCAAGTCATCCATGAGTATATCAAGAAATTTTTTGACAAAAGGACAAAAGAAGATGATTTCACCATTGGTGATAAAGTCTTAGAGTGGGATTCTAGAAGAGAAGACAAAGGGAAGCACTGAAAGTTTGACAATTTATGGATGAGACCTTATGTCATTTATTCTTTCAGAGGGAATAATACATTTTTCATCAAAAATTTGGATGGGACAGAATTAACTGGTGGACCTGTCAATGGAAGGATGCTCAAACACTATTTCTCTAAGTGATAGAGATTTTCTTACCATTTATCATTGTAAATATCATTGTCCTTATTGTTTGGATTGGGTGAACTACTAACAGAAGTTGAAGCCCGAAAAGAAAGCCATGAGCTTCTATTGATGAGTTACCTTAAATAATACAACAAAGAAAATCAGAGGTGGATGTTGTTGAAATAACAACCCAAGGCTACTGATCATATGTTCTTGGCACCTCACTGGGAGAGTGCCATCCTTAGTTGGAGCCATTGTTAGGGTCCTATAATTTATAGGATCTCAAGATAATTGAGTATTGTATCTCAGGAATCTTATTTGTAAATACTTGTCAATCTCCCAACGATTTCCAAATGAAAAGAGAAATAGAATAAAAAATGAAAAGAGGGTATAAAGAAGACAAATAAAGAGAAAAAAAGAAGAATATTCAAAAAGAAGAAAAGATTGAACCCCACCAAAAGAAATAAAATAAACAAAAAGAATAATACTGAAAGTGTTGCAAGTCTAAATGCCACTACGCATAGATAGTTTTTGCTTCATTTCTATAAAATAAAAGTTGTGTGCATATTGTTCAAAATGCCACAATCACTAGTCTTAGTTTAATCATACAGTTTAATCATGATTAAACTCCTTTCAATTTATGTAAATTACAATAGAGAATAAAGTTTTCCCCAACAGTTTAATATGGGTAAATCACTAGTTAAGTAGAAAATGACTTTGATCCAATTGTTTAATTTGGATCAATAGGAGAAATAAGGGATAGGTGAGATAGTTTTTCATTATGCATAAAAGAAAAATAAAAAGGGGTTTGCTAGTCTAAGTGCACCTTAGAGACAAAAATAAAAAATGCTAGTTTAGCTAAGGGTAGGTAGATTATGTGATTTGGTAAATATTTGCATATACAAATTTTATCCTAAGTTTTGAGGATAGCATAAAAGGTCATAATGTGCATGATGAGATAAAGTCTTTGAAATGTTTCATTATATGTCCCTTATCCTAAGTTCAAAAGGGAAATGTGCACGCTATGGATAAACTATTTCATATTTTTCATCATCCATCCTTACCCTAAGTTTGAAAATATAATATTAAAATCACATAAGGACGGATATTTTTTGTCACTTATGATTAAAGTTCAGCAGATTTGAGTGCCTCGGGATCTGATCCCCCACCTCATCCACAGATCTCGTCCTTTTTCGGTCCCCCCTTTCCATTCTATCTTTACCACTGGGGGTGGAGTCTAGAAAGTGGTTTCTCCCGCTGGGCCCCATACCTTACGTGGTGCGTTCTAGTGATTTCGCAACCCCCCCCCCCCCCCACTAAAACCGTTAACCATCTGCTACCCCCTCTGGAAACTGCCTTTCCCTTATCCATCCTGTCGCACCCCACCACTCTTCCTCCACCACTCAGCGCTCGCAACATGGCATGACCATTGGACCAATTGAATGTGTTCCTAACCAAATAATCATTCTTTATTTATTTCAATTTCTCTCGAGTAACTATTCAACCTAACAATCCTGCGCCATTTCAACGAGACATTTGTCACAATATTTAAAATAGTTCTGAGGCTATCATTCTCACCCCTTTCAGTCCTGATTATTTATGTTATTCATAATTTCACACAACGATCTCCATAAGAGCATTTTTGCAGCCAAGGCTATGACATACACTAACTTTTCTTTCCATTTTCACCTGATAGTTCGTTATTTTGTTGACCTTGGTAAGCCTCTTGTGTAAATTCATCTGGTTCACAGATTATTTGTTGTCATGCCTCCTAAGACTAAGACCCAAGATAAGACCATTAATCCTTTAATTCCCCCTTCTGTAGATTTAGATCATATGCCATTAGTGGATAGAGATTACAGGATAAATGATACTCAATGTGAATATGACTTTCTAGAATTGTATTACTGGTTAGAGGATAAGCATATAGACAAGAGCAATGAAATTGGGCTCTGGGAGTTCAACCTCCCCCATTATATCTTCCCTTTTACATTCCAAGCCTAGAATTTACCAGAAGGTGTCAAGATTTTTATGTCCCTACCCAAAGAGCCATTATTTCCCCTACAGGTGCCATTCTTTTCACCATCACAACCTAGTCCATTGACCAAATGATGTTGGCTCCCACTGTGGAAAATGCTACCCCTTTCTCCCTAGAAGCCCTCACCCAACTTGATCAAAAGCTAGACTTTTCCACCAGAAACATAATTTTTGAGATTTTCTTGCCAGAGAATGCCCAATTACCCAAAAATAATCCTCCATATCCTTCTTCCATTTTCCCTGATAAGGCAAAGCAAATTATTTCCATGGTTTCTTACATTTTAGGCTATCATTCTAATCAATGGGCAGATGAGCCCATTTTAGGATTCCTCTCCATATTTTCCATAGACAGAAAGTTCTCCGTCATGTTCAACTTCTGTCATTTCTTGGCTAACAATATCCATGAGAAATTTATTAAGTTTCCTACACAGTAGGTGTTCAATTACACCTTCGTTTTGATTTATGTGTTCCTCTATTACCAAGTAGACAAGTTCAGTTTTGCATTACAAAAGCTGGATGATGCAGGGAACCAACAACTAGTAATCTCTTGGACCTCATTGATCATGAAAGAACAACAGGAATTCACCTACAGGAAATTTATTGAAAACTTTGTTCATCCAACCATGAACATTCTCAACAATGTATTACAACCCAGAATTAGTGAGGAAATCAAGAGAATTTTGCATCTATCAAACCAAGCAAAGACAGGTGAATGGTATCTATATCAAAACTACATGAAGATTAGAGTGTATGGTTGTGAATTAGCCCCCTACAAACTCCCCAAATACCTCCCAATGAGGATTTTTGCCCTGGAATATATCAGGCAGATGCTTAATTCGGATGAAATCCACTTTGTAGTGGCCAATAACAAAGCACAATTTAGGATAAATACATAGGTGGGCCCATTTGTGTGCAACACAAAAACAACAGGTGAGGAGGCAGATAGAATATTGAATGAAATGAAGTTTAGTTTGAGCTTCTAATGTTCTTACGACCCCTATGGCATCATCTCAAAACTCAGAGTGGAGAACAAAAACACTCCAAGGCTAGACATAGAGCAATATGCAAATTAGCTGGAGTGGTCAGAAAATACCTTGCAGGAAGCTGAAGAGCAACTTGTTTCTACTTCTAGTTTGCAGACTCTTGTTCCTCAAGAAAAATTAAGAAAAAGAAAGAGGGAGGAAGGATCATCATCTACAACGGGAAGTGAAGCCAGAGAATTCAAAATCGGCTATAGGAAGAGAGAAAAGGTAATCCCCAGAGTAGATTTGGACCAAGATGCTGAAGAGCAGGGAGTCATCATTATCAGAGATTCACCACCTACAACTGCCAAATTCACAACATCTTATTCTGAACTTTCATCTTCTCAAGGTCACAAGGAAACTAAGCTAGAAACACAAACTGTCCAAATAGAAAAAGAGAAGACAATTTTTTACAGGTATAGGGAGATAAAGCTCAGGAATGAAATTCTAAAAAACAACACTTATAACCAATTTTGGAAGAAAACCTCAAACTCACAAAGTAGGTTGCTATCATTCTTTGACACAGAGCATGGAGAAATGCAGATGACCTTTCTTGAGGCCCAGATTCCACAACCAAAATCAACAACAGACTATAAGAGCACCACCTTTGAGTTCATCACAAATGATATACATCCCATTGATCAAATGGAGATGCACTAGCAGATTGGTGAAATGATATCCTCCAATCTAACTAACACTGTAATGTCCTTATCTAAATTGTAGATTTCTTTTGCAAATGTCCAGTCACAGTTGACGATGGATAAAGTCTCTTCCTTGGCTAAAGATAACGGTATTAAGTCTTTGGAAGACTTGGTGATAAAGATAGGGTATGACCCTAAAGGTGTCAATGTTGCCGAGGAGATTGTTAGAAAGAAAAACCTGGACATTACAGCATTGAGCAAGCAGCTCAAAGTACCAACCACAGAAGATCCAATGACCAAATATATTGAGGATGGGGTAGCACAAAAAGTAGATATGATGAAATTAATCATAGAATAAAATGTACAAATTAGGAATATGGAGTCAGAGTTGGAGAAACTGATAAAAGAGAAGGAACACAGTCGTAATATGGTCATTGTCCCCCTGGATGCTATACCTATTTCTCAACTTCCATCAATAGGAGCAACCACTGCTGCCACTTCTTCCACTAATACTACAAGTGCTAAACAGGTAACTCAGACACTACAAAACATCTCACTACAGTCAAAGGAGATTGAGACTTGCAAAGCCAAAGAAAATCTTTGGAAGTGAAAAAAGCTAAGGTTGAAACTGCTCAGACTATTGAATTGGAGAAATCCCATAGACTATTGGAAAAGTTGCGCCAGGTAGAGAGATACATTTCAATTTGTGAGACCTTGGCTCAAGAAAAGGAAACTATTTGGATGAATATATTAGACTCTATGAATGAGATTTGGCCTTCTATCCAAATCCTATTTGAGCAAAAAGAGATAACAGAGAAGGCTATAGAAACTATAGTAAAAGGAAGAGAAAAGCTTGGATAGATGCCAACAGAAGCTGCTAATATAATTAAGTTCTTAAACTCAAAGTCCATATCTGAGTTGGAGGAAGTAGGAGTCACTAATAGAACTGCCACCATTCTAGAAGTCAAGAAAGTCTTGACAAAGAGAGATCTAATTGATTGATTGGAAGAAAGGTGTGAAACCTTAGAGCTACAGGTAAACATGTTTACAAACAGAATTGAAGCCTTAATGAAAAATGGACTGTCCAGTATCTATGTCATAAATGACAAGTTGATCACTCAGGAAGACAATATCCTGAAGATGAAAGAAGTGGCTAAAAGCAGCATTAAGTTTAGTGGAATTAAAAGAAGTATGACAACAAAGGCATTTTTGGAGACCATGTCAAACGATTTCCATGTGCAAAACTAGGTAAAACATATTTTTACTGTGAATCCAACTTTCACCAAATACACAAAGGTAGATGAAATTTACAGCGGGGTAACAAAGTTGACAGTGCCAGATGAAAAGAGATGGGACGAATTGATTGATTTACTGTATTGAAGGGTAACTCAGGAGCAGTAAAACAACATGCTAGCGCAACAGCCAACAAGAGGATTAGTTTAGCATCGCACACTATGTTGAGATGACTCAACAACCAAGACCATCAAAACAGGGCCACCATTCTCTTCAATGGCTTACGTGGCCTATTCTTTTTCCAAGATTAAATGATATAGTTTGTAATTAGGCTAATAATACACTATTGGTTTGACAAATGTTTTGTAAAGCATTTTCTAATTTTTAATTATAAATACTTCACTGTTCGAAGTATTAAGGGTTGATTTCCGAATGTAATTTCCTTCTGCATATTGTAAATTTCTAAAGCACTTCAACATCAATAATTCAAGGACCTTTCATAAGATTCATGTGGTGTACTAAATGGTGATGTGTCTCTTCTGTATACTTGTTTAAACATTGTTTCTCCTTTCTTTGTTATTCTAAATTTATGAATTAATCAACATAAACTGTGATAAATAGGATTTGATATTTTCATTTCTTTCAACTTTACGAACTTTATAGTTAATGGCTTTATGCCCAAAATTATGACACAAATAAAATTTTCCATACAACAAATTTGGGTATTTGAAATTTGAGAATCAATAAGCTTGAGTAAATTGTACCTTAGTTGTTTTGGTGGTTTGATTACATATATGCGTGGAGGAACATTTGATTTTTTAATAGGCCTACTCCATTGTTGATTACTTCTTTAATTTGTCTTTTGCTTATCCTCACTGACTCTCCCCAGAAGTGAATTTTCATAGCTTTGAATGTCATTGAGTCTTGTGGACCTGGTGTTGGCCTTTCCTTTTAAAGTTTATTGTGGATTAGAGTATCCCAAACTTGTATTATTTGCTAAGAGCTTTAATTGTTGATAATTTTCTTTAATTTCTTTTTTCATTCAAAAAATTTATAGTTCATATCCATATTTATTTTGGAATTTTCAAGATCTATTCTTGAACACATGACCTTTAGCTCTAAATTGTGTTAGTTCTTTTCCCATTCAACAATTTGTTCACTAAGAACCTCCTCTTTCCTCTTTGCTTCTTCTACCTGAGTCTTTTTATATCACCTTCTCTTGTTTCTTGGTTAGCTCTTGCCTTGTAAGTTCATTATCATTCTCTAACATAATAAAAATATGTTGTCTCTCTTGTAACTATTGAGCTAATATGTCTTTACATTTAATAATTTCTTCTAGTTTCTATTTTTGATAAGTAAATGCTTCATTATTGAAATTGTGCATACCTTCTTCATATTCTAGTAACTTTTCCTTTAGTTTTTTGTTCCTTTCTAAATTTTGTCAATTCATCAAGAGGACCAATGAGCTCCCCTTTCAGATCCACTACACCTTCTTCTTTGATCCAGGAGGATCCATAAATACAAGTTGCCTTGAAAATAGCTCAAAAATAAAACTCATCAGATGGAAGTGAAACTAGGACCAAATTGTAGTGCTCGTCGCCCTAATTCCAACGATTTGAATGTCACTCAAGTCCGAGTTCGTATGCTCAAGTTATAGCTGGTGAAATTTCTAGTCAAACTTGACCAAGAGGGAGTCTTCACGAGGCAACAATTTGGCAACAACTCGGCGGACAAAATCCAGCCAACATAACGGGAAAATTTTTCTCCTACTTAATTTGCCCAATATCCCTTATTTTTCGGCAGATAAAAAAATGACTATTGTTTTTATTAAAAAACAAAAAATAATATAAAAAATAGGGGTGGTGGTTTTCCACCCCTACCAACATCATTATTATATATTATATAAAATCCGAATCAGGGTGGTGGGCCACCACCCCTTCTACACCCCATTCAACATATTATAACATATTATATTGTATATATGGGGTGGGTGGGCCACCCTCCGTGGACCAGCCCAACATAGATAAGAATAATAAAGATATAAACACATTATATATTATATATATATATATTATATATTATAGGTATATATATTATAAATATCTGTTCCAACAAGTGTCGAACCCGCTCAGCTTAACAACTGATTGGTCCACCAATGGAACAAACGCCAAACCAAAATAATACACTGGCTATACCAATTAACCATTGGGACAAACAATTTCAATAATCGTTGTTTAAAATGGAGCGGGGGGATTTTAAACCCGACCCGCCTCCACTCTAATCAATGATTTTGCCAATGGGCTAAATGATCTATGTTGTAATATCTACCTGACAACATTATATATAAACCTAATTTATTCATTCGACGAGCAGAGCAGTGGTGGAGGAGTGGCAGAATCCTGAGCAACCCTGGGGTGTGGAACCTTGAGCAAGGGTATCAATCAGATGTTGAAAAGATTCCCTTAGAGGGCCAAAAATGCCAGTGTCAGAATTCAACAAATTTATAGTCGATTTTGCACAATTTTGAGACATGAATCCATGTTGATGTCCATTTCTCCAGTTGAGCTCTCCATTTTCAGGCCATCATCCAAATTGGAGGTATAAGGGTAATTTTTGTAAAAGTTGCTTGTAACTGATTTATTTGATGTCACTTAATGAAAGAATGCCTCCGCATTATCGAGCAAGGGCCAGAGACATAGCCCACATTAGGTGAACTCCGTAATCAAATCGTGGTTTCCTTGAGCTCATGTTTGATTATGATTTTCGCTTTTTTTTTCATGTGGTTTAAGTTACTTGGTTAATATGCTCTTTTATATGCAATTCTGAATGCATCCTTGAAGTTAAAAGATCTGGATCAAGTTTGTTATCAGAGTAGGCATTCTTGATGCGAGTTGCATGAGTAAATGCTAACCAAGTAAAAGCCTCAAAGAGGTGAAGGGAAACTTAAATCCTTTGATCCTGAAGTAGGGCGTGTACCACAAAGACAAAACATGGAATATGAGGAAGCTTGATTGGAGGAAGAGGGAAATTATCACAAGATCTCCTTCACCATGGCAAAGAAAGTTAACAAGTTGTTTGGAGAATATGAGAAGAAGATCCTCCTCCCTGTCCGTCCTCCAGTGAAATTTTTTCTTCTTACTCTTCTCACCATTTCGGAATCACAAGAATGCATCTAAAAATCCCTTTTTTAAGTTGGATGTAAAATTTGATTTACCTGTATTTAGTAGAGAATCTAATGAAAAAAATCTAGATAACTGGATAAGACAGGTTAAACTGTATTTCCGCATACAAAAAATCAAAGAGGATGAAGCCAATATCTAGCTAGAATCCTTTCGATTGAGTGGCACCACTCTCATCTGGTAGGAAGGTGAACTACAACAAGGTGGTAAGAGTAATCATAAACTTCTTTGATCTTGGTTTGAGTTCATTTCTACTTTAAGAGGACAATTTTACCCATTAGGTTACAGATAGAATGCCATGATGGAATGTTAGGCCTTTATACTACTAGTGTAACCCCTTATTGTTATTAGTACAACCCCCTTATTATATTGTTGTACCCATGTAGGCCACATATTGTTATTATTGTGCCCTTACATTATTATTGTTATGTCGACTCTGATTTTAGTATGACCCCTTAGACTGATATGTATAGAAAGGAGGTATTTTCATTTGTATCATCCAAGAATTGTTCATTTGTGTAATGTAAAGGAGGTTGCCCCCTCGAAGAGGCTGAATTATAAGGCGTTGATCTATCTTTTCTATCTTTTTGTGAGATGGTTTCATAACATTTGGTATCAGAGCTTTGGATTCTAGGGTTTCACTTCTCCAAATAGGTCATCATGGAATTTTCGCTATACCTTTTATTCTATGATGTTTTAGAAGCTACAAAAAAAACCAATTTGAGAAGTAATCGTTCTGAACTTCAAGTCTGAATTTAAGAGCTTGTCTCACTAGACTTTCAGAGATTGATCTGAGGAAGTTAGGGTTTTTGCAGACTCCCGAATTACATTCTAAACAGGTGACCTGGGAAAAATCGTCATAACTGTCTCTCTGAGCATCAGCTTGAAATTTCGTAAGAAGTTATAGAAAGAGGATGGGCTGTGGTTTCATGTGTATATTTTTTCAAATCCGAAGGTTGACATGTGGCACTTCATACAAGTTCACTCTTCTGAAAAGGTATATAATCATGCCATCTTGGGAGATTGTGCATAACGCTTCCTTGGAGAGTCCAATTTCAATCATACTAGTGGCACTAGAAAGAGGAAATAGAGGGCTACTGCAAGTCGTGACTTCAGAACTGGAAGATTCGAAATTACAGAGTTACAGTTGCTTCAAGATTGAGCTCCTAAAATCAAGAAAAGGTAATATGAGGAAGTTTGATGGCAAGGATTCGGTAAATTGGATACTACAAATGGAGCAATATTTTGATCTACATGAAGTGCAACTGTTACAAAAGGCACGTATTGCATCTTCATATTTAGAATCAGATCAATATTTATGGTATAAAGGTCTTTGTTCTCATAAACAACTTATTATGTGGTGAATTTTCACGGAGGAAATGATAGCACATTATGAGGATACAAAGAGAAACACCTTCTTCAGCCAATTGATAAATCTCGAACAAAGGTGTTTAATGGCAGAGCACATTGAGGACTTTCAAAAATTGAATATAAGGGTAAATGATATTCTAGAGAAGCAAAGGATTGATGTCTTCATAAGTACGTTAAAGGATAACATTCAACATGAGGTTCGTCTTTGGGAACCTGATTCATTGGAGAAGGCATTCAGGTGGACATGAAAAATTGAAAGGGAAATTATGGAAACAAGGAATCCCAGCACTCATGACTATAATTATGGAAGTTTTTTTTCTCCTAGCCTTCCACAACCTACAAGTTTTACACCACAACAATTGGAAGAAGAAAGAGAAAAAGGGATTTATTACAATTGTGATAGCAAATGCACTAAAGGTCATAAGTGTGCTGAGAAGAAATTATTTTACATAGATTATGAAGAGGAGGAAGAAAAGCATCAAGAAACATCAAAATAAGAGGATATACTAGGAACCAACCCTAGAGAAAGAATAAATGAATCTGACCATATCTTGTAAAGCATTGGCAAGAATTACCACTCCTCAAACTCTCAAGATAGAAGGACACATCAAGAAGAAAAAGGTTCAAGAAGTGAAAAAGATCACATCGAGAAAGAAGAAATGAATCCAAACCATATCTTGTAATGCATTGGCTGGAATTACCACTCCTCAAACTATCAAGATAGAAGGATATATCAAGAAGAAAAATGTTCAAGAAGTGAAAGATCGCATCGAGCATCAAGAAATGAATCCGACCATATCTTGTAAAGCATTGGAAGAAATTACCACACCTAAAACTCTCAGAATAGAAGGACACATCAAGAAGAAAAAGGTTAAGTAGGGAAAGATCACATCGAGCATCAAAAACAAGTTCTCCAACTTTTAAAGGTGTTGACATGGTGAATTTTTGCTATACCAACAAGGGGAACTAACCTGATCACAGACCCCAATTAGATCTACTTTCGTTTCGGATGGCTAGCTCCAACAGGTTTTAAAGGATCTCGTAAACTGTTATATGTGATGAAAGATTGCTTCTTGGAGGAAGACTTCAATTAAATCAACAAATAATACAACTAACCTATGTGTATCCAGACCTATCTACACTACTTCTAACTACTCTAATCTAGTCCTAACTATCCTAATCTATCCTGCAGGGGCAAAACAAAAGGAGGTTAAACATCATATATAAATCCCAAGTCCAAATGAATCAATTATTAGTCCATATAAGAACAAGGTTGTATTAAATCCTAATCGCAATCCAATTACTTATACAGGAATATACATTCCTTTCCGTACAAATAACACTTGCAACTGATGTTTAACAAAGTCTGGAATCAACAACCTTGCAAGCATTATCAATGCTATTGAATTACATTCAAATAACCAGGAATAACCATGAACTGGTAGTTATCAATATGCACAAAGAAAATCACATTTGTCTTTATACCAGCAACAATGCACTGATTCTAAACATATGAGAGAAAAGGGAAATAAATCTGAAACAACAGGCTCCTTCTTGAACCAAACAATCTTTTTTATTCACAATAAATCAAAGTTGTTTTCTCCAAACAAAAATTCCCCCTTTCCTATCCGGAGGTAATACTTATACAGCAGGAAATGACCCTCGATCTTCCACGACTTTTCACCTCCCCTCTTTTCATTCCACATATCAAAATATACAGATGAGAACGGTCAGTGAAACAACTAACACATCGATGTCACCTTTGCTAGAGCGTTCTACTTCCTAGGGGAATGAAATGGATGTCGATGGAACAGAGAATGACCGCGTATCATTTCTTTGCACCTGTGTGGAGTGGCTATTATTCCCTATAATTTCCTGAAGGAATCTAAAGATGTTGTGGTGATCATCCCACATCTGGCATGCTTTGAGGTGTATCTGGAGGAACTAACATCTTGATGGATCAGTGCTGCCACGAGTGCTTCAATTTCGCCTCTCATCTCTTGGTCCTCGCCTGCAGAGATATTTAATCATTAGCTATGGATATAAAAAAATATAACAAAAATTCTTAAATAAAACACAAATGCTGCCTTCAGTAAACTTCTATAAAATCACAAGGAACAGGTGTGAAAGAATCGGCCCCCTGGTCCAACCACGGGTGTGATGTAATCGAGTCGCAATCACATATCGCAACGGGCAATCCCATGTGAAATCACCCCTATCGGAATTTCTTTTAAAAACCTGGAATACAACATTTACCAGAACACATAGGAATACACGGGAAAACCTGCATCCAGCCATAAGGCGGGACTTGAAAAACTATATACCCAGCTTCATAGCTATTGGCGAGTCTTCTTTATTGCATCAGGCCTTATGTTTTAAACGATGAACTCTACCGATTGTGATAAGCAATTGGGGAGGCGGACCTGAAATATATATGTGCCACGTTTTATAATCCTTTCGGATCCGCCACATAAGACCTTCCTTTGAAAACATGGACTAGAATGCTTTATCGTAATACAAGGGAATACATGGGAAAACCTGTAGCTGACCATAAGGCCGGACTTAAAAAATTATGCTCCCGAATTCATAGTGATCAACAGGTTCAGCATATCGCATCATGCTATATGCGCAGGCCTAGGGCTCCGCCAATATGCGATATGCGATTGGGGAAGTAGACCCAATAACATATATATATTTTACTTTATAGTCCTATCGGGTCCGCTATATCACATCGGCCTTATGTATAGGCTTTGACTCCTGACGATTGTGATATGATCCGGACCCGATATATATGAAATATGGTTAATAATTACGTCGAGTCTAGAATACAGCGGTGCACCTTATATAAAAGCCTTGAACCCCATTGATTGTGATATATGATATGGTTCTGGACCCAATATATATAAAATATGGTTGAAAATGCCGTCGAGTCCAAAATATAGCAGTGAACATCATGCCTTAGTGTTGATTCCGATAGGTGAAAAGGGGTGATTTATGCATGCTTTGTGAAGTATTTATGTTGTAAAGAGTTATGATGTAAATAATGATGCAATAGAAGGTTTTGTGGGTCAAAAAAGTCCCGATGAGGATATGAATGAAGGGCTTAGAGAGGGTTATAGCTGAATCATGTGGCAAGGATTTATTAAAAGGGCCTTAACCATTTAAAATTTGAAGATATGACTTGGCAACGAGTTAAAATATCTAGGATGAAGCAGATCATTCGGAGAGATGAAAGATCAACTTTTTTAGGGGACCCATTCAAAATTGCTACCAAAGCAAGTTTTAATAGGGTGGTGATTGTGGCCACAAAAAATGGTGAATCATTGGGTGAACCAGTTATCTTTGTTTCCAAACAAGCCTTAGATCAATAGAACATCAGGGTGTTAAGATAAACTTGAAATGCAAACTGTACAGATGGACAGGCATGGGTTCCACTTCAACATTAATTACTCCAGGTGGGATAAAGACAAATAGCTTCTACTTACTGATAGGGTTTTGACAGGCATTCTCCAATGGTAGTATTATGGAATTTATTGACATTCCTTTACCTGTTTCCTACTTTCAAAAATCCTTTCGGGGCCATCACTGGTATATCAATACATGTTTAGGTGTGTACCTCAGCTCTTTATTGCTCATCAAACTTGATGTAGATATGCTTATCTACACTTTATATGAGAAATTCAGTGCTATATTTTCATATGATTGAATGGGGCGTAGTCATGGATCATGCCATATTTTTAAACTGCTTAAGCAAGGTTGGGCTTGCTATGTCAACTGGTACTCTAAGCCTAGCAACAATCCTTACTCTAACCAGCTTCCCAAACAACCTTTCCTTCTAGATTGGCACAAGGACTTGACATTTCATTTTCTTATAAATAAGTCCTTCCAGTTTCAGAGCACAATTGGATTTGGCACATGGTATATGACAGTGAGTTTAGCCCATGAAAGGAGATTTACTTTTAGATAACAAGTATTGGACAATTTAGTGTGGTGGATGGGACTAATGGAGAATGACTGCAAACCTTACAGGAAAGTATAGGCTTGGTCTGAGTGGGATTTATTCAGAATGCAGTGTTCCTCCATGCTAGTCCAGCTATAGTTACTCATTTTTTGTTTTATAAAGAAGCCCCTACATGCTCCAGGTATCCACGTTATCAACAGATCTCGCATAGTTCCCAACAGATGCTACTGAGTGGCTTCGATTTGAATTCCACCTCTGATTTTCTAGTTCCCATGGGATCAACGATTTTTTTTTTTGATTTGCAAGGTAATGATGGACTTAGGATCAACAGACTTATCAACAGGTTAATGAAGGAGGCGAAAGTTGAAGGTGGCGAATGAGGGCAATCTGAAAAGGTAAAAACGAGATTGGAGGACCAAAATCAGTTGTTTGAAAAGGACTGCAATTCAAAACATAAGGAAAATAAACTTTGTAGAAAAACAAGAAAGGAAAAGATAGAAATGTAACTATACTAACAACAAAAAATAAAATGAATCCTAACCTATTCAGGAGGTAACCACCATGTGGTGGCTATTGGAAGTATCTCTTCAGATGTTGTCCATTAACAAGGAGATTTTTAGTTTCTCCCAATAAAGTTTTCAACCTGTAAGTTCCTTGACCATTTTTTTCCACAACTTGGAATGGGCCCAGCCATAAGTGTTGGAATTTCGTGTGTTTACCTTTTGGCTCATTCAACTTGTCCCATTTCAAGACTAGCTCTCCTACTTGGTAATATTTATCTCCTACCAAATGGCGATCAAACCACCTCTTCACAATCATTTGGTGATTTCTGAATTTATTTTTGGCTTTATCTCTCAATTCCTCCAACCTAACTAGTTGGTTGATCCTTTCTTGAAGTAAGGTTGAAGGGGTTCCTCTTGAAGCTTGGGAGAGTTGTAAAGAGGGAAGGGTAACATTTGGAGGCAAGATGGCCTCTTGTCCATAGACGAAGAAGTATGGGGGGTTTCCTAAGGCCAGTTTTGGGGTGACCCTATCAGCCTAAAGGGCATTTCTTAGAGAATTGTGCCAGTTCTCTGGTTGTCAGCGACAGATTTACGGATTATGCATATGAGGTTCTTATTTAAGGACTCTGCAACTCCATTTCCCTAGGGGTAATAGTTCAATGCATGCCTTATGTGAATTGATTTATCAATATTAAATTCAGTCAATTTCAGTGATGAAAAGTAAGAATAATTATCAAATATGAGAGCATTAGGAATGCGATAGCTGTTGATAATGAATTTCTCAATAAATGATATTACCTCATCTTCATTCACCTTCCAACGTGGGATGGCTTCGGTCCATCTGGTGAAGTAGTCGGTCGATGTGATTATATACTTATGATGTTGTGAAGAGTTTGGAGTGATCTCGCCTATGACATCCAGGCACCATCGCTGGAATGGGCGATAAATCATAACAGGCCTGAGGGGAACGACTAGCTTTCTTTTTTGTCCTGCGACAATTTGACATACCTTGCAGTTCCGAGTGTACACATGTGAGTCTCTAAACACTGTGGGCCAATAATATCCGGCTCTTAATATTTTGTGAGCAGTGGTCTCTCCACCATTATGACAACTTATTGGGCCGTCATGCATTTCTTTCAAGACATGGTAGGCTTCATACTTTTCCAAACACCTCAGCCAGTTTTCGTCATAATTTTTTCTGTATAATGTGTTATTGGCCAAATGATACTAATTAGATTTCAATATGAGCACTCTCTGTTGTGATGCATCCATGTGTTCAGGACATGACCCCTGTGTAAGATAAAAGCGGATGTCATAATACCACTACTCAGGATCCAAAAGGGCTTCTGATGTTTCTCTCTCACACATCAATGCTTCATTAATCCATAGGGGCTCCTCCCTGAATTCCACTTGTGCATTCTGCAAATTCCGTGCTTCTGGTTCTTCGGGCGCCCCTACTTTCTTCGCCAAGGCTTCTACCGCAAGCTCACACAGTCCTTTCCATCGAACTATCTTCATTGGCTTAATCTCGAGGTCGTATTCTCAAAGTGCAGTTATCCAATTTTCTCTCTGTTCACCCATTTCTTTCTGCACGAGGAGGGCCCTTACAACAAGATGGGGAACAATCACTTTAGTCCTGGCCTTTAATAAATAAGGGCGGAAATGTTTTATGGCCTTAAAAACTACAAAGCCTTGTTTCTCCATGTCTAGGTAGTTCAGTTCTGCTCCCTAGAGATTAGAGCTCATATAGGAAATGGGGACTTCATTTCCCTCGTCATTTTTTTTGATGAGCATTGCGGCATATAAAACATTAGAAGCGAAAGTGTACAAGAGGAATTCCTTGTTGAAATCGAGACTAACCAATGCAGGGGCTTCTGCGATGGCCTCTTTAATTCGCTAAAACACTTTCTTGGCTTCATTGCTCCACTTATACATGACGTCTTTCTTCATCATTAGCTGCATGGGGTGCACTATTTTCGTGAAACCTGAGACAAATTTCCTAACGAAATTTATCTTCCTGAAGAAAGATTGCATTGCCCTTTTTTGGTAGGGGGTTGTATTCTCATGATGGTCTCTATTCTTTCAGGATCAATAACAATCCTTTCTTTAGAGAGGATGTGACCCAGTAGCTTCCCTTTTGTGACTGCGAAGACGCTCTTCTTGGGATTCAACAATATTCCATACCTTTGACATCTTTCGAAAATTTGTTTTAGGTGATAAATATGATCCCTTTTGCGATATGAATACACAGTAATGTCATCCATGTACACTACTACTGATCTATTGATCAATCCTCGGAAAGCTATGTCCATGGCTCTCTGGAATGTGGCACCTGCATTAATAAGTCCAAAAGGCATTTTACGATATGCATAAGTGCCCCATTTAGTGTTGAAGGTTGGCTTCAGCTGATCCCCATTAGATACCAACACTTGATTATATCCTGAAAACCCATCTAATAGGGACAACATCTGAAACCCAGAAATGCATTGAAAGATATGTTCCATAGAAGGGATAGGATATTTATCCTTTTGCGATGCTTTGTTCAGGTTTATCAAATCGATACGCAGCCTGATGTCTCCATTTTTCTTTCTCATTGGCACAAGATTGGCTACCCAACGGGTGTGTCTAACTGGGAAAATGATTTTAGCATCCAGCGTTTTGTTTAATTCTTTCTTCACCAATGGTTCTAGGCTTGTATGCATCTTGCGAAGCTTTTGTTGGTAGGATTAGCCTCCTTTTCCAAAGGAATTACATGCTGCATAACGCCAATATCAAAGTTTTTTAGGTCTCCATATGTCCATGCAAGACGTCCTTGTATTCTTTAAATAGCTTGACAAATGTAGCCTTTTCTTGTGGAGAGCACCCCAAGCCCAAATTAACAGTTTTTGGGTCCTCTTTGTTTCCAAGGTTGACCGATTCGTACTTCATGGATGAGCTATGAATTTTGCAATTGGTAGACCTTTTGAATGTTTCATGCAAATCATACAAGTGCTCCATCTTGACATCTGACTTGGGAATCATATGGGACTGATCCTTTTCCTCATCTCCCCTCTCATTTATAAGCCTGTCGTGCTCTTTTTCATCAATGATTGCATTCTTGAATGTCTTCTCGCAATGCAAAAACTCAAGGATTTGCTCATCATATTCGAACACCTACCAATTTGAGATGTTATCAGGCACAGATGGTCTGAAAATCAATTCAACATAACATTTATTCTTCTTTAATCTAAAATCAAGAAAAAGTTTTGCAGCCATACCAGCTATCATATTGGCATTTTGGTTTTTTCCTCGACGTATGTATGTGATATTAAAAGAATCAAAATAGCCAATTAAGTTCCATACCTCATGTTGGTACCTTACCAAGTGCGGAAAATTGTAGTGTATCATCTTCCTTACCTAGTCAAAAATTATCTCTGAGTCACCGAAAACTTTAAGATTTTTTACCTTCATATCAATGGCCTTTTTTAGGCCCTGCAGCAAGCCTTCATATTCTGCCGTGTTGTTGGTGCACGTGAACTCCAACCAGCTAGCCATCAGATGTTGGTTCCCTTGTGGATCAACGAGAACGCTCCTAGCACCTGCACCTTCAAGGTAGTTAGGGCCATCAAAATAGAGTGTCCAAAATATAGAGTCTAGTGTTACATCAATTGAATTGCTTCCCATGAAACTAGTTCTATCATCTACTATATTACAAGGTGGTTCATCAATTGGATTACAGGGGAGAGCTTCCAACTATGTGTTTATTGCAGTTTCTTCAATTGTTTCTGCATGGAATTCTCCAAAATAGGTTTTTGTGGCACAAACATTGAAACTATAATTCCCAAGGATAGAGTTGGTAAACATAATAGGTTCATTGGGACCGTTTAGTTCCATCACTACATACTTCATGTATCGTTCTCAATCAACTCTCATCATATCACCTTTTCCCTTCTGAGGCAGCAAGAGATGGGACCAATCAGTTGAGAAGTATCCATTCAGTTTTGCTGACCTGTCCCTATTAAGCAGCATTCCATAAGCCTCGGGTATGTCGACTACAACTATATCATTGTGTGTATTGTGGTTTACTAGTCATCCGAATCAATACATCTTTCAATTCCCCAATTACTTTCACATTTGTCTTATCTAATTGCATGATTTGAGTTCCAGTTTTCTCAAGTATCGCATGAAGTCTTTTAGCAACAACATAATGCATCACAATGGACGATGAGTCTACCAAGCAATTGTGTACGTTCATGTTCAATATTTCAAATGTGCTAAAGAAAGGGGAAGTCATGGATTTTGATTTCCTTCCTATCATGGCTACACTGACATCTTGGGGGTTTCGATTCATTTTTGATAAGGTGGCTTCCATGGCTCATGCTGGATTTTGGGTTGTAATGGGAGTACTAACAGGTCTGGAGACCGACTTTTGGGTTTGGCTTCTCAAAATGGTGGGAGATTTGCAATTTTGTTCATTCATAGCTTTTAAGAGTAGATCTCTCTACTGCGTTAACTTTGACAAATAAAAATATGTGATATTAGCTTGAGATTTCTTAAGATCATATACAATGTTTTAATCAATGTTATAATCAGGGTAGGGTAGAGTAAACATACCAGTTTTGCCATTTTTAGGTGGGACTTTACCATTGTGAGTCACATTCGTTGCATTTGGAGATGTATTTTCTTTCTGAGGATAGTTCATGACTGGCGTACTCTTGGAACCACCACTAGGTTTATTCCCCTTAGCAAGAACCTTGGAAGCGGATGCCTTCAAAGGGTGAACATCTTTCTTTGTATGGTCTACAGGCTTTATCACACCCACAAGTGGCCCTTTACTTAGTGTATGGATTTCATTAGTGTGGATTTCTGCCATATTATCTCCTTCGTTGTCATCATTCTCATTCGTGTAGAAATCCCACAGTACATTGATTTGAGATTCTTCGTCCAAGGGCTCTTCTACTTGGTATTCTTCCTCATTTTCTTACTCTAGCTCTAGCTCTGCTATAGGTTCTTCTTGGTTACGGAGCGATCCGATAAAACTAGCTCTTCTGTATTTAAATTCCCTTCATTGGGTGGAATAGGCAATGCAAGTGGACCATGACCACCTTCTATCTTCTTACGATAGAAAGGTTTGAAATATTTTATGTTGTTATACTCTCCTCCACTCCCGCTTGTACTCTCTCTAGAATTCCTTTTCATATCGATGACCGTGTTTGCCAACTTCTTAATGATCCAATGCAAACCTTCCACATTTGTGGTGTCCCTTTCTTTGCCCTCAGCCACTTTCTTATCACTCCCATTATTCTTCTTGGATGACTGAGAGGCTTTATTTTCTCCGGTTGTATGATGACATGCTGTGAGGCTAATCATTTCATTCTCGACTTTTACTGCTTCATTGATAGCACCCTATAAGGTTTGTGCGTTACTCCTCTTGACCCACATCGCAGTAGGGACAGGGAGAGAAGTGATGTATAATTCCATGAGCACCTCCTCAGTAGGTCTAGCGTTAGCCAAGATTCTATTGAACAAGGTATTGAACCGGATGTTAAAATCCTTGACCTTTTCTTTGGTTTCCATTTTCAAACGAGATAGTTCTAAGACTAAGGTCACAGGTCTTTTGTCATCACCATGCTTGTTTAAGAGGGCCTGTTGAAAGGCAGCCCACGAGGTGATCGATCCTATTCTCAAGCTAAAGTACCATATGGAGGCTGCACCAATCAGAGTAAAAGGGAATAGGCAACATACTATATCTTCATCGGCTACCCCCAACATGCACACGACCAGGAAGAAAGAGTGAATATGGTTATCAGCAGTATCTCCCTGCTTAGGGTCAAATTTAGGCAGTACTCTTTCTGCATTCTCAGGTAAGGGATTTTGCTGCCCAAGTACCGCTACGACATCCTGAGTAAGCTAGGGAGGAAGTTCTCTCGGAGGAGGTGGGAGTTAGTTCCCACCCGGTTGAAGCTGGTTCCCACCTGGGAGAGGAATGTTAGCCATATCGTGGATAGGGATGTTCTGGTTGAAGGTTTCTTCAAGGCTTTCTTTATTAAGAATTCTAAAATCGGGCCAGGGATTACCTTTAGAGAGTGGATCCTTAGGAATTTCTTCTCAAGGAGTGTTGATACTTTGCAAGGATTCAAGCACAATATCTTCAAGAGACGGGGTTGCAGTTATCTCTTTGTTTATGGAACATATCCTTGGATTTCTTTTGGTTGTCGGAGGTAAAGAGTGAAATATGGGGAGTTGAAAGAGGGAATGAGTGTAAGCCCGAGTAAGTATTATGACTGGTTGTTCCTGAGTGACAGGATACTCCCATATTGTTGCTTCTTCGAAATGAGGCTTTTCCAAATGGGAGGAAGGGTCTTTTTGACCTTCACTATACAAGGATTAATATTTTTGAGTCCATACGCGACATGTATAGATGAAATCATAAAAAGTTGTGGACGGCGGTTCAGGCCCTCCTTTTAGTGCCAATTTGTTGACATGGCGAATTTTCGCTATAGCAATGAGGGGGACTAACCCAATCACAGACCCCAATTAGATCTACTTTTGTTTGGGATGGCTATCTCCAATGGGTTTTAAAGGATCCCGTAAACTACTATATGTGTTGAAAGGTTGCTTCTTGGAGGAAGACTTCAATTAAATCAACAAATAATACAGCTAACATATGTGTATCCAATCCTATCTACACTACGTTTAACTACTCTAATCTAGTCCTAACTATCCTAATCTATCTTGCAGGGGCAAAACAAAAGAAGGTTAAACATCATATATAAATCCCAAGTCCAAATGAATCAATTACTGGTCCACATAAGAACAAGGCTATATTAAATCCTAATCGCAATCCAATTACTTATATAGGAATATACATTCCTTTCCATACAAATAACACTTGCAACTAACGTTAAACAAAGTCTGGAATCAACAACCTTTCATGATTTATCAATGCTATTGAATTACATTCAAATAACGAGGAATAACCATGAGCTGCTAGTTATCAATATGCAAAAAGCAATAAATCTGAAACAATAAGCTCCTTCTTGAACCAAACAGTCTTCTTTATTCACAATAAATCAAAGTTGTTTCATCCAAACAAAAAGCCCCCCTTTCCTATCCGAAGGTAATACTTATGTAGCAGGAAATGACCCTCGGTCTTCCACGACTTTTCACCTCCCCTCTTTTAATTACACATATCGAAATATATAGATGAGAAAGGTCGGTGAAACTGCTAACACGCCGAGGTCACCTTTCCTGGAGCGTTCTACTTCCTGGGGGAATGAAATGGATACTGATGGAACAGAGAATGACCGCGTATCATTTCTTTGCACCTGCATGGAGTGGCTATTATTCCCTATCATTTCCTGAGGGAAACTGAAGATGTTGCACTCATCATCCCACATCTGGCATGCTTTGAGGTGTATATGGAGGAACTGACATCTTGATGGATCAGCACTACCACGAGTGCTTCAATTTTGCCTCTCATCTCTTGATCCTCGCCTGTAGAGATATTTAATCATTAGCTATGGATACAAAAAATCTAACAGAAATGCTTAAACAAAAAAAAAAACGTTGCCTTCATTAAACTTTTATAAAACCACAAGGAACAGGTGTGAAAGAATCAACCCCCTGGTCCTGCCAAGGGTGCGATGCAATCGAGTCGCAATCGCATATCACAACGAGCAATCCCAAGCGAAATCACTCCTATTGGATTTTCTTTTAAAAACCTAGAATACAACATTTACCGGAACACATAGGAATACACGGGAAAATCCACATCTGGCCATAAGACTGGACTTGAAAAACTATATACTCGGCTTCATAGCCATCGGTGAGTCCGCTTTATCGCATCGGGCCTTATGTTTTGTTGACACCTAATCATTAGGATTGGGTGAATAACTGAAATTGATGTAAATATATAATAGAAAATATGAAAAGTCACAAGGAGATGAAATGAACAATCTCTCCCTCATGTATATAATGAAGACCAACCTAAATGAATATCATAAATTTTTTTTGAGGAGTTACCTCCTGGTCTGACATGGTATCAGAGACGGCACCATTTTTGGCTTCCCTCTGCTTTGTAACTCCCTATTCTGCTTATGTTCTACCTATTTTGCAGAACTCACACCTTTGTCTTTGTTAGTACACTGTCATATGCGTTTTCTATGTCTGACATGGTATCATATGCATTTTCATAAAAGCGTTGCTCCTCCTACTGTTGCCCGACGTTTTTCTATGCTTTACATAAATGTTGCATTTTTGTTGTGTGGTATCACCATTTTTTTCTGTGTGGAATTCTTGACTCGAATACCACTCAACACTCACAACATACACACTAGTATCTAGTCTCGAATATGCTCCATACTCCACACCATACGCACTGATATCTACTCTCATACGCATTGCTATTTGCTCTCAACACTCTCACCATACACACTGTCATTTGCTACCTTACTCACTGGCGAGGGAGACTCTACAAACCCTTTACGCCCTTGCTTCCAGTAACATGGAAACCCGTCCAATATTATCACCAAAGATGTCTAGTGCTGAAATTTGAAAATTATTGAGGTTCCTCCAATAGTTTAATAAGGTTTCCTAAGACTTACCTTGGTTTTATTTAGCAGAAGCCAGTCATTTTCTAGCTCTCAAGATTCGTTCTGCTAATGGCGGAAAATCCAGTTCAGGACTACTGATCCACTTCTTACAGTTTCTTGGTTTCTCAAACTCTGAGACCAATAGCTGTCAAAAACTACACGAAGAGGAAACAATCATATCCTTGGCATATGGAATATCAGGTTGGCTATTACTCGTAATACATAGTTTCTCATTTTAATTGTCCTTCTCGCATTGTATTTTTGGTTCAAAATAAGGGAAGATTGATATATCGTTGTCGCTGCAATGTTGTGTTGTTGCTACATTGTATATGTGTATGGCATTGAATGTTAGAGTTGGTGAATGGTGAATGCTATTACGCTAAATGATATTGCAGTGTGTGATATTACATCTTGTACAGTGATACCTCTGTCTCCATATATCATAATCAAATCTTATTTAGGAGTAAAATTTTTCCAGCAGAAGTATTTTTATAGCACTCAGATTTTACAATGCATTCAATCATATCTATTATGGGATTAGTTCTCACTGGCAAGGAGAACTGTCCTGAGTGGTCCCGAAGATAAAACACACTGTCATTTTCAATTAGTTGTGGAAAGGAGTGTGTGTTGGAGATGGAGACAAAGAGCCAGAATAGCCTACCTAAAACAAGGAGTTTGCTATTTGGGAAAATAAGAACAACAAAGCCTATGCATTAATTGCAGCGTCTGTAAGTGAAGAGCTGAGTCACCATATTTCACCATTTTCAAATGCTTTTGAAGCCTTACAAAAACTGAAGGAACTCTATGACTCACACTCTACACTTGAAGTTGTTCAACTCATGATTAAACTCTTCACTCTTGAATTACAAAATAATGATCCTCTTGCTCTTGCATCCGAAGTAAAATCTATATTGCATGATATCAAAGCCACTAAGGTTGAATTAGATATCCCTCTGATCACTTTTCTCAAGGAATTTTATCCTATTTACTCCAATTATCTTGAGTCATTTCAAGCAAATGGAAATCTCAAAGATATTACCTTTGACTCTCTTGTGAAAAAATTTGCTAAAAGAGAGAAAGCTTTTGGAAAGAAAACAATTGCTGAGTCTTCTAAAGAGGTTGTGTGCCTTGCTCATAAAGAAAAGATTCTTGCCCAAGATTCTTCCAGAGGAAGAGGTGGTCAAAGAGGAAGAGGAAGAGGTGGTCGAAGAGGAAGAGGAAGATATTTCAGAGGCAGGGGGGGCAGACACTCTCAAGGAGAAAAGTCAGATTTGCACTGCATACGCTGCAAAAGAAATGGATCACATGATGCCTCCACATGCAAGTTACCTTGGGACAAAATTGAGCAGCAAAGAAACCAACCCAAAGGTAAAACTAATGACATAGATAAAGGTAAAGCACCTGAATTTTTCTCATTATGTTGTGGCACAATGTAATATTGGAGTAAATGAAGACTTATTTAATGCTTCACTTGCTTCTTGGAAAAATTATTGGTTTCTTGATTCAGGAGCAACTTGCCACATGACTCATAGAAAATATTTTTTTGAAGAATTTACTGAGAATGTTAATGGAGTAGTATACTTTGCAAACCAATCAAAACTCAAGCCATTATGGCTTGGCACAATTAGGCTTAAATTGCTTGGTCTTCCAGACTTTCTTCTGCATCATGTTCTATATCTCCCATAGCTGAAGAGAAACTTGCTGTCCTTGGTCCACATCTACCAGCAAGGTCACTCCATTCATATGTTTGATGGCAAGCCTGAGGTGAGAAAATCATTTGACCACTCACTTTTCATGAGGGGGGTAGAAGAAGAAAGGCTTCTCAAGCAGCAGGGTACCTCTACTCGTGCACAACATTTCTCATACAATTCTCATTATGAAGAAGGTACACATCCATCAAGTTTATTATGGCATGCTAGATTTGGACATTTGAACTATGACAACCTCCGCTTGTTGAAGAAAAATGGTGGTACTGGTTTGCCTACAATTCCTAGGAAACTTAAGCAATGTGATGCTTGCATTCTAGGAAAGCACAACAAACAGTCTTTTCATGATTCACATTCAAGAGCACATAAAAAAATTAAACTCATTCATTTAGATTTATGTGGTCCAATGCCTGTTCCTTCTACATATGGAAATAAATATATGATGACATTTATTGATGACTACACCAGAATGTGTTGGGTTTATTTATTGAAGAACAAATCTGATGCTTTCCAAACATTCAATAACTTTCATACATGGATTGAAAATGATGCACAATCTCATATTGGCTCTATTCACACTGATAATGGAAAAGAATATACTTCAAATGAATTTGAAAATTATCTTTGTCAACATGGGATAAAACATCAAACAACTGTGCCTTATAATCCCCAACAGAACAGTGTAGCTGAAAGAATGAATAGGACAATCTTAAATATGGTGCACTCCATGATGTTTTTCAAAAATATAAAATTGATGTTTTGGGTTGATGCAGTTCTATGTGTTGTATATATAAAGAATAGATGTCCATCTAATGCTATCAGAAACAAGACTCCCTATGAAATGTGGTATGGGAAAATCCCTTCAGTAAAGCGTCTCAGGGTCTTTGGTTCCACCTGTTATGCCTTGATACTAAAGGTACATAGAAACAAACTTGTTGCAAGAAGTTGTAAGTGTATCTTAATCGTGTATTCAAACACCTCCAAAGCATACCATCTCTACGATGAAGTCATTAAAAAGTTTGTTGTATCTAGAGATGTAATATTTCTTGAATCATCCAGAACTGACAATGTTGTTGAGCACAACTTGATCGCTTGGATAGATTTGCAAATGCAAAATAATTTCAAGAATTTGATAATCAGATTCCACATCTTGAATGGGGGATTCCTATACTAGATCAACCTGTGGAATATTCTTTTGAAGCACTATCTCCCCTGCATGAAACTCCAACAATGGATGATACTTTAAGTCATGTGATTGATACGATTGGGAGACCCAATCTTGATTCAGTCCCAACTCAATCAATGGAGTAGCCTGGACCATTTGAGAAAGGTCCCCCAAAGTGGCTGACAAAGACACTTGAAAGTTTTCATCTGATGAGGTTGGAAAGACAGGAACTAGAAATTCAAACTGGAAAAATGGAGGTAATGTAGATGACTCTAATTCACCTGTTGATATGTATGTTTCTTATGATTGTGAATTGAATTTGTCTACAGATTTCACACCAACTTCCTTCAAAGAAGTTGCTTCTCATGATGAATGGAAAGAAGCGATGCAAAAGGAGTATGATGCCCTGATAAAGAATGGCACTTGGAAGCTGGTTGATCCTCCATTAGGAACCAAAACCAATTGGCTGCAAGTGGGTCTACAAGAACAAGTATAAAGCTGATGGCTCACTTGACAAGCACAAAGCCAGGCTTGTGGAAAAAGGTTTTGCACAAAAGGAAGGGGTCAATTAGGAGGAGAATTTTGCCCCAACAACAAAATGGGCTACCATCCGGACACTCTTTGCCCTAGTAGCTCAGAACAGTTGGAAAGTCCATCAAATGGATGTAAAAACTACTTTCTTGAATGGAGATCTAAAAGAGGATGTTTTTATGTCCTAGCCTAAAGGATTTGCTGTGAAAGGACATGAACATAAAGTATGCAAACTTGTGAAATCCTTGTATGGCCTCAAACAAGCACCGCAAGCCTGGTATGAAAAACTAACTGAGCATATTTTGAAACTCAATTTCAAACATTATGATCTTGATGATGCAACTTTATTTGTCAAGCAGGTTGGAAAAACAGTTGTATATCTTGTGGTATATGTAGATGATATTTTAATGACAAGGAACAATGAAGCCTACATTGCATACATAAACAAGGAATTGAGGAAAGGTTTTGAAATGACTGATTTGGGTTATATTCATTACTATCTTGGTATTGAAGTAACTCAACATCCGAAGTCCATATTCCTTTCTCAAAAGAAGTACACTGGAGATCTGTTGAATAGGTTTGGCATGATAGAATGAAATCCTCTTACTACTCCAATGGAACAAAACATAAAGCTCACATCCATTGAAGGAAAATAATTTGAGGATGGAACAAAGTATAGATAGCTTGTAGGAAGTCTCAACTACCTAATAGACCAGACATTTCATTTGTTGTTGGAATCCTCTCTAGATTTATGTAAAAGCCTTGTGAGGGACATTGGTCTGCTGCAAAAAGAGTTCTAAGGTACTTGAAGGGAACTCAAGACCTTGGAATCAAGTATACACAGATGGACAACTTCATCTTGATTGGATACTTTGATTCAGACTTCGATGGAGGCAAAAAAACTGGGGTATCTACTTCAGGTTATGCTATGAGTCTTGGATCAAGAGTTCACACAAACAATCAGTTCCAACAGATTCCACAACAGAGGCAGAATATGTGGCAGCAATGGAGGAAACAAAAGAAATTGTGTGGGTAAGGAAAATTCTTAAATATTTGCAGGTAAAACAAGTACAATCGACTCCACTCATGATTGACAATACCTCGGCAATAAAGTTGGCCAAGAACCCAAAGTTGTATGATCGAATGAAGCACATCAATAGTAAATATCATCTGATTTGACATCATGTTGAGGCCAAAACAATCCATCTCCGCCATTGTTACACTAATGAGTAAATTGCAGACATCATCACCAAAGCACTTGGAAGAGAAAAACTTGAAAGATTCAGAACGATGCTTGGACCCACCAACATCTCTTCAGATTAGTGGGGGGGGGGGGGGAATGTTGACACCTAATCATCAGGATTCGGTGAATAACTAAAATTGATGTAAATAAATAATACAAAATATGAAGAGTCATCGGGAGATGAAATGAACAGTCTCTCCCTCATGTGTATAATAAAGACCAGCTTGAATGAATATCATGAATTTTTTTGAGGAGTTACCTCCTGGTCTGACATGTTTTAAATGATGAACTTTGTCGATTATGATAAGCGATTAGGGAGGTAGACCCGAAATATGTATGTGCCACGTTTTATAATCCTTTTGGAATTGCCATATAAGACCTTCCTTTGAAAGCATGGACCAAAATGCTTTATCGCAATACAAGGGAATACACGGGAAAACTCATGGCCGACCATAAGGCTGAACTTGAAAAATTATGCACCCGAATTCATAGTGATTGAGGGGTCTAGTATATGACATCGTGCTATATGCACAGGCCCAGGGCTTCGCTGATATGTGATATGGGATTGGGGAAGCGGACCCGATAACATATATATTTTACTTTATAGTCCTATCGGGTCCGTTATATTGCATTGGCATTATGTATAGGCTTTCACTCCCGACGATTGCGATATGATATGGAACCAATATATATGAAATATGGTTAATATTGCCGTCAGGTCTGGAAGAAAATGGTGCGCCTTATATAAAAGCATTGGACCCCATTGATTGTGATATGCAATACGGTTTCGGACCCAATATAATAAAATATGGTTGATAATGTTGTCGGGTTCGAAGTATAGCGGTGAACATCATGCCTTAGGGTTGATTTCGATAGGCAAAAAGGGGTGATTTATGCATGCTTTGCGAAGTGTATTTGATGTAAAGACTTATGATGTAAATAATGATGCGACAGAAGGTTTTGTGGGTCGAAAAAGTCCCGATGAGGATATGAATGAAGGGCTTAGAGAGGGTTATAGCTAAATCATGTGGCATGGATTTATTAAAGGGGCCTTAACCATTTAAAAATTGAAGATGTGACTTGGCAACAAGTTAAAATATCTGGGATGAAACAGATCATTCAAAGAGGTGAAAGATCAACTTTTTTAGGGGACCCATTCAAAATTGCTACCAAGGTAGGTTTTAATAGGGTGGTGGTTCTCGACACAACAAAATGATAATGCCACTTTGGTGTAGAATCAAAAGAAACAATAGGTAGATCAACATCGCAGTGAAAATAGTTTTGATGTAGGTGATTGGATATTTTTATGACTACATCTCAAGCAAGCTATTTATGAGAAGGAAATGTTGGCAATACTACACGCACTTGAGAAATGGTGACCTTACCCAATGGGAAGATACTTCAAGGTAAAATTGGATCATGATAGTCTTAAATACTTTTTATAACAAATATTATCTTTAGAAGAACAGAAAAATGGGTCACAAATATGTTGGGTTATGACTTTGACATCATCTACAAAAAAGGGAAGAAAAATTTTGTTGCAGATGCACTCTCAAGAAAGGATGAGGATGTGGAAGCATTGTTTTGTGTTATTTCTATTATCCAACCAGATTGGATAAACAAAGCAAGGGATGAATGGAAGAAGGATGAAGAAGTGTGGCCACTCATTCAAAAGTTGTAGAAGATCCCAATTCAAACAATATTTCCAGAACTTGACAAGGAAGGAAAAATCATATTGGAACCTGTTGTAGTCATGGAAATAAGAATTTGACGCCTATAAAATCGATCAATTTCAAAGTATCTCATCAAGTGGAAGAACTTACTCACTAAAGATTCCACATGGGAGGACAAGAATTTTATACATAAGCATCAAGAATTACTCAAGCATTGAGGACAACACTTTTTGAAGGAGAGGGGCATGTTAGGCCCCTATACTATTAGTGTAACCCCTTATTAGTACAACCCCCTTATTATATTGTTGTACCCATGTAGTCCCCATATTGTTATTATTATTGTTATGTCAGCTCTAATTATACTATGACCCTTTAGACTCCTATATATAGAAAGGAGGTCTTGTCATATGTATCATCCAAGAATTGTTCATTTGTGTAATGTAAAGAAGGTTGCCCCCTCGAAGAGGCTAAATTATAAGGCGTTGATCTATCTTATCTATCTTTTTGTGAGCTGGTTTCATAACATGGAATGGTAACATTGGAAACAAGGCAAAGGTCAAATTGTTCAGAATTTTATGTAGGAGTTTAGAAAACAAGCATTAGAATTGAATATTCCACTAGACACTTCTGAGATGTTGATGAAATATGTTGGCTCTTTGCATAGTTATTTGCGTCGTTCATTGTTATTATTTTAACCTAAGTCTCTTGATGAAGCTAGTGTGAAGGTTGTACATCCTAAAAGAAATGAGAAGCATGAGGAAGATGACCACCCAAAGAGGATAGAATTAACCAAGAGAAGAGAAGGAAGGACCTCTTGTACTCATTGTGACAAATAAGGGAATGATGAGGAAAATTTTTGGAAACTACATCTAGAATTGAAATCTAAGAGGAATGATAGAAAAGAGAAGCAAAAGATATTTGAAACCATGCAACATGAAAAAGAATCTGAATCAGAGGACGATGAGAAGATCACAACTGTGGGATTTGCAGGAAGTGGACCAATTTAACTGGGATCAGATTCAGGTGATGAAATGAAGATTGTAACTCTTAGGATTGCAGTAGTTGGACCCATCGACTTGGGTTCTGATTCAGGCAATGAGATAAAGATTTCAGCAGAAGTTGTACCACAATTGAAAAGGGCACCAAATGTGGCATGGCTCCGAGAACTTGAAGAAATCAACCAAATAATTCAGGTGAATAATTTTGAACTAAGGAGTCTCCTACACAAAGTAGAGAAGGAAAAAAATAGGTTGCTACATCAGTTACAAGCCAAGGAGGATGCCTTGGAAAAGTTGCAGCATAACAAGCTTGAGGTAAAAAGTGATTCTTCAATTTCATGTACCTTTTATGATGATGACTTCACTACTTTTGAGAAACATACTACACGAATTGTGTCAATATTGTGTAAGAAATGGGGTATCAAGGAAAAGGCCTCAACATTAATGGCCAAGGCATTGTGAATCCCATCAAAGTGGAGGAATTGCCTCATTATGCAAGAATTGGATATGTCAGAAAACAGGTTGGGGAACGCTCCAAGACAACCAGTAACCAACCAACGATAGATGATGAAAAAACTTCATCACATTGTAGTGATAGTGAGGGTTCCATGAGCATGTATTAGAGGTGCACTAGAAATAAGCGTTCTAAGACAATCCAAAAAGTTTGGAGGAGAAAGAATCATTGTAGTCACTATAACGAGGGTTGACACTAGAGAGCCACGTGTCAGATGTTCCATGCATAGGAAGCATCGATAAATAAGACAACTAGCGAAGATGTTCAATCAATGAATCCATCACATCCATGGTGGTCCACTTTATTGAGTAAGAGATGATTTTACTAGATACAATAGCTTGTCATGACCACATTTTTGTAAATAACATGTTGCGAATAATTGTAAAAGTGATGATGTGTTTTCCATCGCTTATTAAAGAAACGATGTTGGTTTTGGCCTTTTATTGATAGTTTGAGTATTGGTTTCTATTATAATGTAAACTTGACCAAAGAGTGAGCATTATAAACTCTCGATAAGTATTGGGTTGTTTGAGTCATGTGTAGTTTTGTATGTGATTGCAAAGAATGTACCAGATTTCCATGTAATGTAGATGTTGAAAGTTTGGCTTGGCGAAGACACAAGCATTGTGCAGGATGAGTTCATGCTTTTGGAGGACAAAAATCTCCTCAGTGGGGAGGAATGATCCGAGAGGATCGATAAATACAAGTGGCCTTGAAAATAGATCAAAAATTAAAGTCATAATATGGAAGTGAAACTAAGATGATATCAAAGTGCTCGTTGTCTTGATTCCAATGGTATGAATGACACTCAAATCCGAGTTCATATACTCAAGTTATAACTGGTCAATTTTCTGGTTAGATTTGGCTAAGTGGCAATCTTAACGAGGCAACAATTTGGTAGCGTCCTGGAGCACAAAATTTGGCCACCAGAATGAGCGAATTTATCACTTACTTAATTTTTCCAATATCACTTATTTCTCAGTAGATAAAAAATGACTATTGTTTTTATAAAAAACAATTTTTTTTTTATTAAAATAGGGGTGGCAGGATGCAACCCCTGCCAACATTGTTATTATATATTATATAAAATCCAAATTGGGGTGGCGGGCCGTCACTCTTGCCACACCCCATTAACATATTATAACATATTATATTGTATATATGGGGTGGGAAGTCCATCCTCGACAGACCCGCCCAACCCGGGTGTAACCACGTATATAACTGTCAATCAAAACATATAAATGGTGATATATATATCTATATCTATATATATATATATATAATATATATAATATATATATATATATATATATATATATATATAATATATATATATATATATATATATATATATATATATATATATATTATGACGGGTGTTGAACCCACCCGACTTAATAGTCAGTCGATCCACCGACAGAACAAACACCAAACCAAAATAATATATCGTTGATACCATTTAACTGCGGGGCCAAACAATTTCAATAACCATTGTTTAAAAATGGAGCAGAAGGGTTTTGAACCCGACCCACCTCCACTATAATCAATGCTTTTGCCAATGGCTGAAATGACCTATGTTGTAATATCTACTTGACAACATTATATATAAACCCAAGTCATTCATTTGACGAGCATAGCGACAATGGAGGAGTGGCAGAACCTTGAGCGACCTTGGGGTGTGGAACCCTAAGCGAGGGTATCAATCAAATGTTGAAAAGATTCCTTTAGAGGGCCAGAGGTGCCAGTGTCACAATTCAACAAATTTATAGTTGATTTTGCACGATTTAGAGATACGAATCCAGTGGTGACGTCCATTTCTCTTGATGAGCTCTCCATTTTTAGACCATCATCCAAATTGGAGGTATAAGGGTCATTTTTGTAAAAGTTGCTTATAACTGATTTATTTGATGTCACTTAATGAAAGAAGACCTCCCCACTATTGAGTAGGGCCCAGAGACATAACCAAGATTGGGTGAACTTCATAATTAAATTGTTGTGTCCTTGATCTCATGTTTTCTTATGATTCCCGCTTCTTTTCATGTGGTTTAAGTTACTTGGTTAATATTCTCTTTTATATGCAATTCTTAATGTACCCTTGAAGTTAAAAGATCTGGATCACTCTTGTTCATCAAAGTTTGAATTGTCTTTTTATTTTGATTATGAGTCAATTTCCATAAGAAGGCATTCATTATGTTCATCCTTAAAGGATGTTTCACTACTATCTTCTAATGAAGAATCGCCCCCTTTGCAGTAGAGCCATTTTTTCGTAAAATATATCATCTTTTGGTATTTTTGAGCTTTATCTATAGGATTTTGATGTTTCATTATTATAGCTTCTTTATTTGGTATAAGGGAACTTGGAGGAAAAATTACCAACTCTATGATAGTCAAAACACTTGAATGGTATATTCCCCTTTTATTTACTTGAGCCATCTCCTAATCTAAGTCACAACTAGAATAATATTGATGAACTTATGTTCCTTAGTCTTCTTTGAGGGTTTGGATGTTGCCTACTTTGGCTCTACATCATCTTTTTGCATTTTCACATCATAGGTTGTGAGATTTCCATGTTGTTGATCCATTGTGAGAGATTTCAAGTTTGTCACCTCCTCTGTTGCTGAGATCTTGGCATTGAACCTCATGCAAAGATACTTTAATACCTTTTGAAGAACTACTTCATTCTTGAGGTCTTCACCAAGACCTCTAATCATGTTTGAAACCTCATCAACTCTTACAAAGTATTCTGTTATATTCTCTTCTTCATTCATTCTTAAGCTTTTGAATCTCACTATGAAATCTTAAAGCTTTGCTTGCTTGACTTTCTCATCTCCCACATAACTATTATTTAGTTTTTCCCACTCTTCCTTATTTGAAATACAATGCATTACTTTCACTAATTCTGATTGATTGAGGCCAAAGAGAATAACATTATTAGTCTTTGCATTATTCACATATGCATTTCTTGCATTTGGATCTGTTGGAGTTAATGGTAGTGCATAACTAACTATTATAGCACCCCAAACATCTACACCTAGATACATGAGATAGGCTTCCATTCTAACCTTCTAGAATATGTAGTTTGTGCCATCAAAAATAGGTATCTTACTTAAATAAGCATCTTGCTTTTCTTGTCTTGCCACGATTCCCTATTGATCTAACTTATAATGGTTAGATTGTTACTGAAGGAACATTGCTTTGATACTAGTTGTTGCAAGTAAGGAATTACTAATGGGGGTGGGGGGAGGGGGGTAAATTAGTAATTTAAACTTTTTACTTCTTAATTATGCATTCATATGTAATCCATTCAATTTAAGTTCATCTAAAAATATTTGGCAAAACATTTATAGAATTATTTTTGCATGCTTGGAAATGTACTCGTTTCAGCTCCTTATTCAAGAAAACTCATTACATCATTACATCATTACATGATAGTATCTCTATACATAATTACAACCTACACTTCCCCTTCTCGCAAAGGCTAGAAGAGTAGTTTTTACTACAATTTGTGGTCACAATATACTCCCAAAAGAAAAGGCACTTGATACTAATTGAGTTGCTAGTTCATACAAAAACTATTTGCAACACATTTTATATAGATATTTCTGTATCCTTAAAATGGGACATTATATCTTGTAGACCAATTAAAATATGGCAATAAAAGAAAAAACCAATATCATAAGCCTTTTTCTGACATAATGTTGGGTCATCAAACATTGCATCTCTCTAATGGATTGGCCTCTAAAGGAGACCATGGAAATTTTGACCAATCTATTTTGCATAGTTGTTTGGAAAAGTGCAAATCCCAGAAAATGTATCCTGATATCTTTTCTAATTATGTGAAAAACCATATATTAAAATTTTTTTTTAAAGGTTTCTGGATTTTTTGTTATAGGTTATATTTCTTTGAAACATAGAGTACATAATTGTACTGTGGTTTTTGTTGGGAAAAAATTAAGAATTTTAACTGAAGATAATTATTAAACTTTCAATTATTCTCTTCCTTAAGTGATGCACAATAAAATGAACTAGAGAATTTATATTCCCAACAATATGTGCATTTGACCAATTTGTGGGAATTTGGAAAAGTTTTTGTACCATATGTTGTGTCAAACACCATAACTAGTATCCCTATAAAATATGCTAAGGAAACTCCAACTTTTGATTAATAAATTGCTATTTAATTCTATATGACATTAGTTTGACAGAGGAAACTTCATTTTGATGCTTCATGGAAATGGTCAGAACTTTACTTATTAAAGTTGTAGTGATGAAAACGAATTCTGGGGTCTCTTCGTCTTCAATATTTTTACAGGCTTGATCTTGGACCTGTGGGTTATGGGCCCACAAAGCCTTCCACTGGGTGGCCACTAATATCTGGCAAGTATTTGTTACCTATAACAATGAGGCATCTCACTTCCAGTGCCATGCAATGAAGGATTAAAAATACATAGTTTAGATGGCACCAATCATTTCTAATATATATAAGTGGAATTTTTCTGAGAGCCTGTGGATATATTACTGAAAATACAACCACATCCACACGCCCTTAGCTTCTCATTCGCCGCAAACCCATGCAGGGAATGAAAGATGTGTTGCACCTCCAAAACAAGAACTTGCTCAACATCATGACAACTGCAAATAAAACTACCTGAAAATGAAAACACTCTAAACGTTGAGGACAACACTTTCCAAAGCTTTTTCTCCACATCATCAATCGATTGTACTCTCTGTGGTGCTGTCCATGGTGAACGCATCGAAGTTTTAACACAATTTGGAGGTGGCTCTCCTCAAACCCTCCTTCTTTGTAATTGCAAGTAATTTAACTCTTCATAATATACCGCCAGGATTCAACACTCAATTCTTCACAAAACTCTACCGAAAACCCTGCATACTGACATGCCTATTCTGTGGCATTCATATTTTCTTTTTCCACCTTTCAGGTAGGGTCTCCAGATCTCTGAGCGGGACCCTAATCAACAGAAATATTTGTTCATTTACTGTTAGGGTTCCACCCTAACCCCCTTATCTATGCAATGGGACCACGTCATAGTCAAGAGTCAATAAAGCCCATATTAATAATTGTAAGTGGTTAATCCGCAATTAATAATGGAACCACAGTTAGTTGCAAATGGGCGGTAGTATTAGATAGATGGTATTAGTAATACCACGGTATTGGCC
>APFE030140822.1:37895-52589 GCA_000404065.3 Pinus taeda | reverse complement strand
GGAGTCACAATATAATCTAGCCGACCTAACAATAATAATATAAAGCCACAAAAATAACAATAGAGGGATTCTATGAGGAACAGTAATAACAATATGGGGGAAATAGGGGCACAACAATATTAATAAGGGGTATAACTACAATAGTAATGGGGTAATCACTAGTATTATAGGGACCCAACACGATCTATCTCTCCCCTGTTGCCTCCTCCCTTTCCAAAATCCCTCAAAAAGAATTTATACATATGTCATATCTAACTACTTCTTCCCACACATGAAGGAATTAGTTATACAGTTATAATTCAATCTTATCTTCATCTAAACAAACTAGACCACTTGGCTTGATCTCCACGCAGGGATGATCACTTGCCATTTATTCCTAATTAGACCACTCTTAACTACTTACCCTTGTTGAAATTAATACAAATTTAACAACTAAGTCTTCCTCCCAATCTTGCGTTAGCCACAACATGTGACCACCCCATCACATTGCTGGCTAGGTCTAGATGCTCCTGCATCAGACTCTCACACTTGAAAACATTCATGATATCCTGATCATGTGCTTTCAAAAAGGAATGAAGAAAAAATTCCTCCTGGATCCCAGACTTTGTCCTGGAGTTGTCCATATGCTCTGTTCCTCCATTTAGGCTGCATGTCAGCTACTTCCTACTTCATCTTCCTTCTCTGGTCACAATAGTTTGGAGCTATGAAAACCATAATAAGTTTGCCATCGTGTTCAATTTCATAACCTTCCTCTTTAACATCATGAGACCTGACCACCAGCTCAAGATATTTTTCTTGGAAAAACCTTTTGGTCACATCTTCTCCAAAAGACAAACCAACATCTCGTTTGCTGGGTCCACACCCTTTATGGGGCTTTGGATCACTCCAAAGTATTTCACACATCAGACCCTCTTCAGGTGGCTCTCGGAATTGAACAATTTCTTTGATATCATCCAGTTTTATACCATCAACACTAAAAAGACTACCATGGACAACAAAAATCTTGTCATTGAGGACATGAGCCAACGGCAACCAACAAAACACTTCATCCAAAAGCTCAACCATGTTTTCACTGTACTTGGACTTGACTTCGCCCTCAAAACTATAAATCTGGTTCATACTTCTGCTTTCATGATTTCCTCTTGCAAGATAGAGTTCAGTTGGACACAAATACTTGAATGTGAATAGCACAAGTATGACTTCAACTGAAAATGATCCTCGATCAACAAAATCACCATTAAAAAGATAAGGATTGTCCTCCGAAGGAAGCCCACTAATCTCACAGATGTTCAAAAGGTCATAATATTGACCATGGATGTCACCCCAAACAATTAATTGCTTTCCATTCAGAATATTGATGTCAACCAGTGATGGCATTGCCTCTAGCAAATCCTTTACTTGTAATAATATTTGAGATGCACACCTTCTGTGTATATTTTTCTAATTCTTGAAGTCATCCATCATTTTCTTTATAAATTCCAATGTTACATTTTCTCCTTCTATTCTATGCTAGTGCTCTACCTTTATTGAATGAAAATCAATGGAATCAACAACAGAATGATTCTCTATATCATTCACTGAGATGGCCTCCATAAATCTAAATTTTTTTACTGTTGTTTTGGTCTCTTCAAGCTTTTTGGTGGCATCAGGGCCATTTGGAAAAATTCTCTTAACCTGCTAAAAAACGTTTAGTACTTGACTGATCACCTTTTCTGATGTTGCCAGCCTTTGCCTTCTGGTCTACTTCATCATCAGTTTCTTTATGTTCTAAATCTCTGTTTCCAGTCGATCTTCTTGATGGTTTTCTTCATTAATTCTCCATTCCTGCTTTAGCTGGTTGTTGCTGTCTAGCTGAATCTTCCTCTGTTTCACACATTCACACTGTGTGTCTCCTTTCAACAGTATTTCAACTTGTTGTTCTGGACTTTTTTCTTTCATCAACACTTCAGTGTGTTGATTCAACTCCTTCAAAGAGTTTTCAAGTTTTTCCTCTGCATCATCTATTCTAATAATGCTTCCTTGCCCTGGTTCTTCTTCCTCTACTTCTGCTTCCTTTACTACAGACCTTTTGCAGTCTCATTAGGTACTGGTGCTTTTAACCATTTCCCCAGTAACTCTAGCTCCTTCTCCCATACATTAGCTTCTTGATGAGAGTTGCTTTCTTTTTCTCCTTGATCTTGTTGTTGACTTCTTGTCATTGTCAGCTCTTCTTCCTTTTCTTCACCTTTTGCTAGGTGAATTTCTGCTTCATGTCGTCTTCCTTGAGGTACGTTTTCCAGGTTGATCAATTCAACATCTCCCATAGTTGACTCAATCATGCCTATCATCATGACAACATGATGATCTTTTACTATGTTTTCAGAAATCGTAGTCTCTTCTTCATGAACTTCTTTGACAATCTTCATTGGTTTTCCTTTTTCACCTTTATATGTTGCTTCCACTAATATTTTTGAGCTCTCGTCTTCTATGCAGTTTTCTCTTCCAAGACTGTCAACTACACTCCACGTTGGTGATACTAAATCGCTTGAAAACAATGTTGAGGAGCCATTGGGGGGAGAGGAACAATAGCTAGGACCACATGCTTCCTGCCAAGAAATGTCTCTACCAACTATGGGAAACCCTATTATTGATACTTTAGCTAGCTCAGTGGAATCAGAATGTCCTATTATGACAGGGTGATTGTTGTTTACCAAAGTTAAAATTTTCAAATCTTGAGTTTCTTTTAAGGTTGTAAGATTACCTCTATCACCGTGAAGACAAGATGTCAGCAACTTAACCCTTCCTTCAATTGATTTTATGTCCCCACCTGCCAATTTCTCAAGGGAACCAGCTTGATGTGCATCCCAACCCACGGGAGCAGAACAGGGTTGATCACTACATTTGATGGCATTTCTGCCAGGTTTCTGTTAACCAACAAATGGAAAATTAAATGATGATTTGTCTTCCCCTCCCTGTCGAACTGATACTTCCATGTCATTTAAACCCTCTTTGACCTCTTCTATCTCTCTCAGGCTGCTCTTGGAAAGTTGCACATCCTCTACAAAATATGTTTTAGATGTTACATATTGAATTAATGAATTATTTTCTACTGATAAAACACTCTTCCTGATGCTCATCTAGCCTTCTTGCATACCTGAACTTCCTTCGAGCGGTAACATTGTAGCCAAGATTTCTGACAACGGTGTATGCAATGTTGGAAGCTTATGTGGAACATCAATTATTTTATTTGCATCTTTCCCATAAGGTTGTGTTTCCATGATTCCATTAGTTTTACCTTCTGTCACTAGTTCAACCTGTTTCTCTAAATTTCCTTCTAGCCTTCCTGTCAACATTTTAGTATATCTCCTTGAGCTTCCTTCTAGTCTTCTTGTCAATATTTCAGTATAACTCTTTGAGCTTTCCTCAAGGTTTCTTGTTAATATTTCAGTATGCTGATGCAAGTTCTCTTATGAACTTTTGAGACCCACATACGATCTCACCTATTCTTCATCATCATCTAGAGATATTCCTTCCTTTGGCTTGTAGATAACTTCATCTGTTTCATTTGCTTCTCCTGCTTTTTCAAGCATTTTCCTCCAAACAAATTTTCCCGCGGCATCTTCAATTCTTATCCTTGACTCAAATATTTTGAGTTCCTTTGTCCTTAAGACAATCTCCTTTTGCTCCCACCTCATCTGTAATGAGTGTCAAATCACCTTCTTCCCTTTTAATGGAAAGGTCCATCCTCTTTTCTAGTCTTCTAGTTCTTGTAGCAGCTCTATCAATATCTCCAATCTTGCTTTCATGTCAGCAAGTTGCTTGTCAAACTCCTCTTGACTCATCCTCTTCATGCCATTTGTCTTGGCATTCTTTCCTCTATAGTGGCTTCCTTTAGAACCTCTGCAATGATCTTCCATCATCTTTGTCTTCATCTTCTCTTCTTGAGCTCCTCTCTCCACTACAACAAGCCTCCGTAACAGCAAGTCCTCCTTACTACAATCTTACCTCACTAAGCTCTCCTCGCTTAGTCTTTTGGTAAGCATGGTCCTCTTTCTGGAACCTTCTCTTGCACAACATCTTTGCTCCATCTATGCTTTTGCAAGCTCTCACTCTCCCTTGAGAACACTTCATTCGTCCTCTCTCACTCTCCCTTGAGAACACCTCAGAGTGCTTTCTTTGATCTACTTTTCCATTTGCTTGCTACTGAAAACCTTCAATCACAGTTTATCAACTCAATTAAAACAAATATCATCATATATATTTTTTTATGATGCCTACAGGATCATGTCCATTTGCATTTTGCATGCACTGTCTCAAATTATTTGCTTTCCGCAAATTCTTTCTTTGAGAGTAAAACTCTTCTCCTCTCTGTTCTGCTATGTGTTTGGATTTAAAATCTCCATTGAGAATGAAATTTTTAACTCTCTCTACTATCTTTCATTTCTGTTATCTTTGACCTTTATTGTCCTTGGCCATTTTCCCTCTGCAACTTTTCCTTTGCTATCTTACCTCTTTACTACTGTCCGCGTCTGTCTTCTTCCAAGACCCGCTTTCTCCCTATGCAACCTTTGAACCCTTGCACACAAAACACGCTTGTTTAGTCTTTTTATCCTGCTAGTCTTTCTGATTACCAGCTCTGTCACCTTGGCTGCTCACACTCTTCTTTCTCAGCATGCAAAAACTCCTTTCCGCAAGAAATCTTTTCCCGCTATGATACCAAAAATGATGAAAACGAATTCTGGGGTCTCTTCATCTTCAATACTTTTACAGGCTCGATCTTGGACCTGTGGGTTATGGGCCCACAAAGCCTTCCACTGGGTGGCCACTAATATCTGGAAAGGATTTGTTACCTATAACAATGAGGCATCTTACTTCCAATGCCATGCAATGAAGGATTAAAAATACATAGTTTAGATGGCACCAATCGTTTCTGATATATATCAGTGGAATATTTCTAAGACCCTATGGATATATTACTGAAAATCCAACCACATCCACACGCCCTTAGCTTCTCATTCGCCGCAAACCCATGCAGGCAATGAAAGATGTGTCACACCTCCGAAACGAGACCTTGCTCAACATCATGAGAACTGCAAATAAAAATACCTAGAAATGAAAACACTTTAAATGCTAAGGACAACACTTTCCAAAGCTAGTTCTCCACATCATCGACCGATTGTACTCTCTGTGGCGTTGTCCATGGTGAACACATAGAAGTTTTAACACAATTTGGAGGTGGCTCTCCTCAAGCCCTCCTTCTCTGTAATTGCAAGTAATTTAACTCTTCATAATATACCACCAGGATTCAACACTCAATTCTTCACAAAACTCTAACGAAAAACCTGCATACTGACATGCCTATTCTGTGGAATTCATATTTTCTTTTTCCACCTTTCAGGCAGGGTCTCCAGATCTTTGAGCGGGACCCCAATCAACAGAAATATTTGTTCATTTACACCTAGATGGCGACTTCTGTGAACTGGAAACTAACCAACCCCTCGTAAAGACTTCCCATGGCAATTCCAGTGGCATTAACAACTTTTTACTGACTCTGGATTTAACCGATGACAGGTTCCTCTGATACAGCATACGGAACTTGATTCATATCAATAACATTAACAATTTATTACCAACTTTGGATTTAACCTATGATAGGTTCCTCTGATACAGCATACAAAACTTGATTCATATAAACCACAACAATTTCTGTGCCAGAAAGGTCTTCAAACCCTTCTACAGGAACCTCGTAATTCCTGTGCCATTAACTACCAGGAGAAACCCATTCAGCAACCACAATTCATGCATTCAAACATTGCCATTTCATATTATAGGGATTGCACGTGAATTCCTTAGCAACATTTCATATATTCATTAATCATTTACTGATCATCACATAAATCACGTAGATATTTCTGAGCAGACACTTACACACTTGTCCAATTGACCATGGGGAGATCAAGTCACAGAAGCACAGAACTATTATAGGTTTAATATGTGGAATCTTTATTAGCATATTACTGGCACCTCAACACCCTGATCATACAAGGATGGGTGTGCTCTGCCTTGGCCCTCTCTATCCGTCAAACCTCCCCTCACTCGATCTATCTCTCCTTGCTGCCTCCTCCCTTTCCAAAATCCCTCAAAAAGAAGTTATACATATGTCATATCTAACTATTTCTTCCCACACATGAAGGAATTAGTTATACAGTTATAATTCAATCTTATCTTCATCTAAACAAACTAGACCACTTGGCTTGATCTCCACGCAGGGATGATCACTTGCCATTTATTCCTAATTAGACCACTCTTAACTACTTACACTTTTGGAAATAAATACAAATTTAACAACTAAGTCTTCCTCCCAATCTTGTGTTAGCGACAACATGTGACCACCCCATCACATTGCTAGCTAGGTCTAGATGCTCCTGCATCACGTAGTTAATCTTCTTCTCTCTGTCCATGTATGTGTGCATTCCTTCAGAGCATATGGATTTTTTTAAACTTCTATGTATCAATGCCATAGGATTTTTACTTATACTTTGAGCCTTATTATATTAATTATTCCACATCTTTGTCTCTTTTTCATGATTCTTGGATTCACACTTTATTCTTGTGCTTATGTCTATTTTGATTGCTTGGCGTTAAAAATTTGCATTCCAATTTGACATTCAACATTCTAGATGTCATCCTTTTTATATTACAAGTGGCACTAAAAGTAGTTTCTGTGAAGATTCACCACCATCCTCTACTCTTCTAGTTTATTTCCAACAATCTGAAGATGCATAGACTTCTATCCACATTCTTCCCGATAAAGGCTTACAGGTTTATTGTTAATCATAAGGTAAAGTTAATCCACCAGAGGGCCACCGTATACCAGATTATTCTAACCCTTTGTAAATATTATAATATACTCTCAATTCTCCATAAAATTCATTCCTTTTTGGGATGTTTTATCTTAATGAAAATCCATATGTAATTCCTCATCTTATTAAAAAAACTTTATCTGACAGGCGTAGATTTTTTGTTTCAGACTTGGTGAGGCGTAGGGGTCAAATGTGGCACTTTGTTAAACATAGGCATTATTGAATGATATTGACGCTTATTATTAGGTTAACATCTCAAAAGTAACTCTATGTTTTTATTTACTTGCATCTAGCTGTATGTTTTGGAACCTTACCCAAATTGGGCTAGAACACAAGGCCATGAACGCTAGGACGAAGTAAGGAAAACATGGTCACTTGGATAACCTAACCATCCCCCCATGGCCATGGTACTTATGTTATGTACTCTTATTCTTATGGATCTTCAGTCTTCCCTACAACTAACCCTTGGGAAATTAAGGTAGTTTTCTAGTGCAGGTCGTGACAGTTCTGAGTTGCCTCAATATCATTGACCTAGGGAGTTTAGAAAATTTTTCTATGGATCTACATTTTCATGTAAAATGTAAACATTGGCCAAAAATAACTTGCCTCTTGTCACCATGAACATTTCTTGTCGGATTGAAATCATGTTCAAACATGTCATTAACAATACAATTCCAACAAAAAAAATGTCTAGTAAGGGGAGGTGTTTCTAATAAGTTTAGAAATACCATCTCATAATTCAATATAAGTCACTAAAAAACATAAATGCTAAAAAACATAATAAAATTTTTGAAAGAAGGTATTTCACCAAGATTGTTTTTGATGTTCTCTACTAATCTACTTACTTTGACAGGTTTCTTTCAATTGAGCCAATATGGACCCCTTAGTGTCAGTGTTGGTGCTTATAAGCACCTAGACTTGCAACTATTAACTGGCTGGTTGGTTTGAGGGGGCTTGACCAGGTTCAAAGTGTGTTGCACACCAACAAAACCCTCAATTAACATCCCTTTTGGAAATTACCTACAAGAAAATTGCAATCTCACCCAAATCAATTATGGGAGGCTGCAGAACCAACCTTTTGCAACCGAAGCTGGGGATATCCATGCAATGTATTTACTTCTACTCTATATTAATCATATAAATTCATGTGCATAATAAATTCACTCAGATGATTAAATTAATGACATTAAACCCATAAATTCTAACAAATAACAATATATCTTACAGTTCTTCGCATAATTCAGTGAAAAGCATACATAATGATGCTAACAACAACAAAGACTGGACACATAAACATATACAATTATTCGCCAAAATTTTTTCTTTATTAATATAAATCTTCAGTACATATAAGTCTTCAATCTTCGCACCTAGTTGCAAGTGGTCTGCGCACTCAACCATAGACTTTTCCAAGCCTTTGCACACTCAACTGTGGTTCCTTCCCCAAAACTACAAACTACATATGTGAATATAGAGATTTAATTCACTTATGATGACATATGACCTTGTTCAATTACAAAGTATTACATCTCCTTAAATACATTTCACCTTTACAAAATCCATAGTCCACATAACATGGATCCATAAAACAAGGACTAATACCTAATACCTGTTACAAAATAAGGGTTTTACCCCATCCCCAAATCCCTAAAATTCCACGTGATGAATATATCTCCGTTCGCTGCACATTATCTACTCTTCCTTTTGCATGGTAGTTTACCCAAAACTTTGACCAAGTTGGGCCATGCCCAATAGGCCCCCAAAAATCACCTGTGACTTGTCCCGAGTCACTCAGCTTTGGAGCCCTTGACCTTTGCTTCGATCCCATTGTATACTATGTTGTATTGCTGGAGTGTTTCTACTATTAATTTTTCTTCCTAGCGTGACTCCTTCAACAAAGCTTCTGTATTAGGGCTAATAGTCTTTTGCAGTATCTCTGCTTCCCTTCTCTTCAATTCCTTTAGCCTCTCATCTGTTTCCTGCAAAAGTTGTAGGGTTTCCTCCGGCCATGGTTGATTCCTCTCCGACAAGATCTGTGCTTTCCTTCGAAGATCATCTATTTGTGTTTGAAGGTTCTTTCCTTCATAAATGTTGGTAAGCCTCTACAAGACTGGTAACATCTTCACAGCTGTCAGGATCTCATCACACCACTTCTTCTTGGCCTACATTTCCTCCTCAATCTTCAGGAAGTTTGGACCCTCCTATAGTGAGGTCCAAAGCTGCATCTTATCATCGAGAAATTTTCCACAATCTGCCATTGTATAAAATATGCCTTTCAATGTTGCGCTGAGGTCCCTCTGTCATTGCTTCTAAACTTTTAGTGGTGTAATTTTTTGCAACCTTATAAGCAGATTTGATATCTCCACTTCGTATTCAAATTTCAACTTAGCCATATAATTATTTGAGTACTTGATTGTGAGGGCGAGCTTCGTGACCTTTTCTACTAGTGTTTCATCCTCACGGACTTGCACATCCGAAACTATGTTGCAAGTCTCAACAATGGCCATCTCCAATTATTCTCATTGCTACCTTGCTTCCTCCCTATCCTTGGCCAATTGCTTTCGTTCCTTCTACATCGATGCTTTTTTTGACTCCGCCTTTTCTTTTAACAACAACATATGATGCTCTTGTTCCTGCAATTCTGCGGGGATACCTTGGTGAAATTCATGTAACATCTAGAGGGGTAGCACAATGACATTCATTTGGACATTATACCATGCTTTGACTCGCTCTTTGTTTGCTATTGCTTGAAACTTCAGTGCCCCAATTGGCATGTGTAACATCCTAACTTCGTAAGTTTTTTCCAATCTTTTTTCTAGTTGCAACGACTGGGTTACCTGCTCAAGTTGCATCACTATCTGTGGCAACGCTTCAACTCTGTGATGCCCTACTTTACCTCAGTGAAGATTGCTTTGCATCGATCATAAATATTGTCCCAAGTTTCTGTGTTCATCTCCTAGATCTTTTATGTTATCTCATCGATGTCCCCATCAGTGAGGACAAGCGACACTACTCACTTACTCTCATCCACCTTCTGCTTCTTTCTTAGCCACATTTTCACCACAAAGGGTGAACCTTATGATACCTGTGCATCGCTGAGGTGTTCTTCATGTTACTATCCTCACCATGTTTCTTATATCTCTTCATATATATATTTTCTACTCGTACCCACACCCTGCGAGGTACCCTTCTCTATTCCAACTTCTCTAACCATTCCATTGGGTGGAGTCATCCATTCCTTCGGCCAATCCTACACTACCGCAAGGAGATTATCTTCTGTTACCAGGTATGGAAATGGATGTCATGTCTCTGTTGGGTCCTTCCTCACTTTCACAGACGCCTTGTGAAAGGCTGCCTTGAACTCTGCAATATGACAATATTTTTTGTACAAGCTCGGTGATAGTCTAGGATATTGATTCACCACCATATGCAGATCCATCACGATTATTACAAAGAAGATATTTTTCTCTGTTGCGTGCGTCGTCTCCTTCATAAACCATAGTGAAACATACCTCGTTGGTTCGCATACATCTACCTCAATAGTCAGAAATTGAGAATCTTCCAGCTCCTACCATGCAATAAGTGCAATAAGAATTAGCAGTCATACATAATGGAAGGTATTTCCTTCTTCCTGTGCTTCCCTGAAATCCATCCAAAACTCCCTACATAGATAGGCATCCTAGTTGAGCTGGATCCTTGCGCTGCACTGCTCTACCAATGATACTACAAAAACAGGCACCTCATTGGCCCTGCACTTCCTCATGATCTTCCCTACTAAGATATGTTTAGCAAAGTGTACACCCAGATCCTCGATAGACTTTCTTTCATCATATGGGCCATCTCCTTGTCTTTTGTTTTACCCACAAATTCATCCATGGGGTCCTTTCCTTGATATGGCAACACTGTTATTATTCTGATAAGAATCTCATCAATCGGTATCCTCATCCCTATCTGAATGCAATCATCATGTACTAGTGCGAGGAGCTGCCCGAGACATATTGTACTGGATGTGCTTTGACCAAAGTGTGGCACATTCAGCATGTTCAAAAGCCCTTCTCTCTACACTGTCACAACCCATTATTGCAGTTCCAATCTTGTAACTTCGTTGTCTAGGTAGTAGACTTTCTTCTGGTACCCGTTGGGCTCAAACTATGGGTATTTTCTTCTGTCATTGAAGTCCTAGTATTCCATTTTGAGCTAGGGGTTCTTCCCCAACACTTCTCCTTCAAAAGGCACCTCCTTTGGCAATAGCGGCATATAGATAGCAAATTTCCCTTCCTTTAGCTCCCTAATTGGATTTATGCTCGACATTCGTGGTGGCATGTATGCTGGGAGCACAAAGGGAATCTCCACATCCTCTATCTCCTTCCGCTGAAACTCAACTTCTTCCTCACTTTTGTGGACCTACTAAGGTCCCTCCTACTGCATCAGTTTCTTTCCTTTCTGAATGGAATTTTTTCCTTTATCCCCTGTGTTATTTGCTCACACTTCCTTCTACATCTTGTTCCATGATGATGTTCTTAATTATGTTGCAAAGACCTCAACTAGTCTCTTCTCCTTTATCTTCTGTGGCTATGATTGTGGCTATGCCTGTGCTTGTGGTTATGCTTGCGATTATACATGCACCTTCCTTGGTGACCTTAAGCTCATCGGGGAAATGGGTACATCTTCCCCTGCAGTCTTTCTTGCTTATGATTCCATGATACCAACTACCCCTTTCCTTGTAAATATCCTAACCAATTCTCCCCAGCTCCTCTCAGAGATGCAATAGTTCTTCTTCACTTAGGCGCAATTTTTTATCTCTCTAGGCAACAAAGTGTAAAATGCGGCATGGGATGTGGTTTTATAACAATTTTGAATTCCTGAGCTCATGATTGGATTATATTTAGATCATTTAATGTAGATATGGGCTAGATACAGTTAGTTGTGCTTCATAAATGCTTTTCTCCCATGCCTCTCAATGGTAATTTCCTTTTAACGATGCACTTTTTCCATCCAATGGTCATATTTCCAACTAACTTTGTCATATTTCCCCTTTGGCACAGTCACCTCTTATTTGTCGCAGCTCCTTCAGACTTTGGCATACTCTTTATTATTACGCAGTAATCATATTTTGGTGAAGTCCCTTCCTATAGAGTAGTTTATAGTCCCTTGCCCACTTTCAACTATAGGTGGCACTAAGACTCCCTTCCATTCATTTTTCAGTGCGAAGCTCCAGGGACATAGTTGTCCTTGTATATCTTCAATATACTTCGATTGAATTGTCTTGGAATCATCTGACCATTCAACTTCATGAGTTGAACAACACCACCATCTGAAATGTTCTTGACGATATATGGTCCCAACCAATGCATTTTGAATTTTCCCAGGAACTTCGCGAACTTACTGTCATATAATAATAAAATATCCCCTTTGTGAAATATATTCTTCTTGATGTGCTTGTCATGTCAGGCTTTCTCCCTTTCCTTCTACACTTCCTGATGGAATCCTATTATGAATCTGTCTTCTTCTAAAGCAAGTATCTGCAACATTCTTTCCTTTCTTATGTCAGGGTCTGCCATATTTGTGAAAATTGCAATTCTCAATCTCGGCACAATGTATTCCCTAGGCATAACGGATTCTTTGTAGGTTTTAACCCCGTATAGAAATGACCTGCATACGAATTCTAAAACACAGAAAATAAAGAATGCGAGATCATAACACATAAAATACATATACACAGAGATTTTCCCATGTATCCCAAAACTGGGACTACCAGCTTGATTTTTCATTATGTTCCTTTCAATGTTATAATACATATTTATACATGCTGAAGCATCCAATACCATGGACCAAAAAACCACCGCGTCCAATACCATGGACCGAAAACCATCGCATCCAAAAAACATGTGTGAAAATCATGCACAAAACCATAGGTTGGTTCGCCCATCCTAACATAGGGTCCAAAACCAAAATTTTCCGGGGTGCTGCCCTGGACCCCATAAAGTGGGGTTACGGGTATGCCTCAAACCCCCTGTGACCCCGCCCCCCCCCCCCCCCCCCCCCCCCCGCCACGCTACATAATCAACACAATGAAGGGGGGCTCTGCCCCCCTTCTAACCCCCTGGTTAACTATGTGGGCTAGTCATGGAAAGAATATAACACAACCCAACATTCTCCCACTTGTTTTTTCTTTCCACAGGGGGCCACAAGAGACCTTAGTCATTTTTCTAGCCCTAAAACGTCCATTGTCTCTCAACACCAAGAGAACTTCTCAGAGCTCACATATTTTGTCAATGCATTTGCATTATTCTTCAAAGTGTCCACCTTTACTAGCAACACCTTTTTGTCTTCTATCATATCTCTCACAAAGTGATACTGAACATCAATGTGCTTTGTCTTTGAATGATATGTTGGGTTCTTTGCCAAGAAAATTGCACTTTGGTTGTCACAGTCTATCCTTATAGCTCCCTATACTAACCCCATACTTGAACACAATCTATACAACTAAACTGCTTCCTTGGTTGCATGAGTGGCTGCTATGTATTCTTCCTTTGTAGTTGATAGTGCCACTACAGATTGTTTCTTACTCATCCAACTGACTGCACCTCTAAATAGGTTAAACACATACCCACTTGTAGATCTTCTTTGATCCAGATCTCCAACCCAGTCTGCATCAACAAAGCCACTAATATCCAACATTCTTTCTAATCCTGATCTTCCTTGGTAGCACAAACCATAACCACTAGTGCCACGTAAATACCTGAAAACCTGCTTCAATGTTGTCCAGTGCTCCTTCCCTAGTTTTGACATAAACGTACTCAATACTCCCACTGCATGTGCAATGTCTTTTCTAGTACAGACCATTGCATACATCAAGCTACCGACTGCACTTGCATATGGAATACAGGACATGTCCTCTTCCTCTTCTTGTGTCTTGGGACATTGTTCAACAGATAACCTCACACCTACAAGAATAGGAACCTTCACTGGTTTAATATCCTGCATATTAAACCTCTACAGCATTGTCTCAACATACTTCCTCTGGTTTAACCAGAGCTTCCTCTTTGCCTGATCTTTTTTAATTTTCATGCCCAAAATATAGTTTGCAGCACCAAGATCTTTCATGTCGAATTTCGAGGACAATTGGATCTTCAAATCCTGGATAATTTCTTTGTCATTTCCAACTAGCAACATATCATCCACATATAAGACCAAATAAATAACACGATCACCAATTAATTTAAAATACACACAGTGATCTGCTTTTCTTCTGGTGAAGCTAAGTCCCCATATAAATGTATCAAATTTCTGATACCACATCCTTGGCGACTGTTTTAACCCATACATAGATTTCTTTAACTTGCATACCAGTTCTTTCTTACCCTTCATTGCAAAGCCTTCATGTTACTTCATGTAGATTTCCTCTTCCAAATCCCCATGAAGAAATGTTGTCTTCACGTCCATTTGTTCTACCTCAAAATCAAAAGCAGCAACAACAGATAAAAGTAATCTAATAGAAGTTACCTTGGCAATATGAGAAAAAATATCACCAAAATCAATTCCCGACACCTGGGAATAACCTTTTTCTACCAACCGAGCTTTGTATTTCTCCACCTTCCCTTCTGCATTTGTCTTTCTTCTTGAACACCCATTTGCTGCCAATGGGTTTCTTCCAGCCAGCAACTCCAACAGATCCCAAGCCTCATTTTTGTGCAAAGATGCCATTTCATCAACCATGGCCTCTTTCCAGAGTTTTCCATCCTCTGAATCCACTGCTTCCTTCACAGTCTGGGATCATCATCAGTAACAGGAAAAGCAAAATTTGAACAAAAATAAGATGGACTATACCTTTCTGGCTGCCTTCTTTCTC
>APFE030140819.1:123643-138610 GCA_000404065.3 Pinus taeda | reverse complement strand
TTCGAACATTTCAAGGTCTTATTGCAATCTTTGCATGATATAATGCCATCTGGATAATTGCCTTACATATTTTATGTATATGGTTGCCATATTCATGCACCATAATTTAAGCAAGTTTTTGCATAAAAAATGGAATAAGATGATCCATTTGTATGTTGATCAATATTAGTTTAGCATTGAAAATACAAATTATAATGTTTAACTTCGAAAAATAAATATTTATTTTTCAATAGTTAAAAAAAAATACTATTTTTCAACATTTCAAAGTCTTATTGCAACATGTGGATAATTGCCTTACATATTTTATGCCATAATTTATGGATATGGTTGCAATATTCTTGCACCATAGTTTAAGCAACTTTTTGCATAAAAAATGGATAGAAATTATATATAAATAAATATAATTACTAGGAGTTACTTCCCGCCATTATTTATGTTTTGTTCAACACTCATGTAAGAGTAAAACTGTAAATGTGTAGACTTACTAATGGTTTCTACCCACCAAAATTTATGAAAGTTCTTAGTAAACAATTTACTTATCGACTTCACATCTCAATTTATTAGTCCTTGTCCATGCCAAGGCAAGAGTCTAGCAATGTATTTGTCCGTTGACCATTATTAATTTAGCATTGACCAATGCAACTCATAATGTTTAACTTTGAAAAATAAATATTTAATTTTCATTATTATTTTAAAAAAAACTATTTTCCTCCACATTATGTAGGAGCAAAACTGTGAATATGCAAACTTACTAGTGGTTACTACCCACCAAAATTTATGCAAGTCCTTGTACCCCAACAATCAATTAATTATCCACTTCACATCTCAATTTGTTAGTTTGTGTCAAAGCAAGACTATAGGATTTGATTTGCCCATTAATCACTATTAATTAAGCATTGAACAATATAGATTATAAATTTTTATGCAAAATTTCCCAAATTTTCTCAAAGCATAATTTCTAAGCTAACCCTACAACACTTGCTAGTTCTTGCCAAAGCAAGACCATATGATGATGTGCCTATCAACTATTATGAATTTAGCATTGACCAATGCAAGTTATAATTATTTATGCAAATTTTCCTAGAGCATAATTTCTAACTTGAGTTGGAGGGTATAACAAATTGACTTTTATTACTTTTAACTTTTTATTATTAATTGGGCCAACATTTAAATGTTTACACTCATTTACAGACATATACATATTATTTATTAATTGAGTCAACATATAAATGCTTAATGTTACATATTTATAGACATTTACACCACTACAACATTGGATTGTAGAATACCTCTTAAGCGGATAAATTAAATTAATTATGTAACATAATTTTTAAATTTATTATTATTATTATTTAGATATAGCTCAAATGATTGCTAAAAAAGGTATTTACTTTCTCCCTGTAAATTTAAATCCCACTTTGTTAACTTCACCTTATGCCATAAGGGAAAAATCTAACTTTGTTAATTTCACCTAATGCGCTAACAATTCTAGGATTTACTCTTTATACCATCTTCATAATAAGGATAAGTGACTTAGTAACTTAGTAATTTCCTAATTTCATAAGAAAAGGAAAATTATAACTTAAATATTTTTGTATAGGTTCTCCCTTGTCAAACAATCTACCTTTGTATAACCAATACTGATTAGTATACACAATACATCCCATGAATGTGATATTTGGTTGATAAAATCTTTTCATTTACTATTTTCACAACATATAATAGCATATAAATATTACAAGATTACTAAGGAGGGGAGACTAAAGATCAATATTTATATTTAAAGCACAAGATGTGTTGAAGAAATGAAATTAAAGTTTTAGAGTTTAAAAAAAAAAATTTATTGAAAATATTAAAAAAAAATATGGAAAAGCTAATAAAAATAAAATAAAAATATATTAAAAATTAGTATATAAAAAGATCATGGAAATGTAAATGAATAATTAATTTTAAAAAAATGATATCTCTTCACTATTTAAATATATAAAATATATCAAGCTCATCCAACAACAACTTGATTTTCAGAGAATTACATTCTTCAAAATCTAAACCGTCATTAACATAGCAATACCACATCTCAACCATCAAAGCATCTCTTAATGAACTTTAAAAGAAACGTTTTAATGCCTATCAGGATCAACCACAATTGAAATATTGAACTGAGTGCTCACACTAGAACTAAATTTCTAGGGTTCCATTCCCTTCAATGTTTGACCCAGAGTAATTAAAATGAAGAAATCCTATCTCAACAACTAAACCACAGGCCAAAGCCCAAAATTAGACCAGATATCATTTCAATGGTCTTTAGGATCAAATACAATTGAACTCAGCCCTCACATTGCACATTATGGCGTGAGCATAAGAAGAGAGATGACAAAGCATGGAACCTCACAATTTGCATCCATTTTGTGTTAAAAATGCATATACCCAACACAAATTGACCATTGTTAATCAAGAACCATCATAACCAGGCCGTGCATGCTACTCAGACCGTTTTATTCAAATTACATGTGGATGTTAATTCGTATTCACGTTCTATTAAAGGTATATATAACTTACTAGTAGCTTTGATTTGTGTGTCGTAGGTACTGATTTAGTAAAGAGACAATAGCACCTGCGTGTTTTTATCTTTTATCTGTGCTGAGTTTATAAAACAAGGCCATGGCATAACCTCCACACTCGTCGGTTCTCATAGAGTATACCCAAATACTTTACTGCTTGTAAGTTCGTATAACTGCCTCTGGAGAATTTTCAACTGGTAATTGCGTTGTAAATAAAATAGCTATAATGGGGGCTAAACAAAACTGTCATTAGCCTTCGCTTTTACAGTTTTACTACAATGCACATCAAGCCAGGAAGTTATGTCATTGAGGGCCTGGAATATCCTCTCATCAGGTTCACCTTCTAGAATACAATGATATCCTCCTTCATAAAGCTTCAATGTTTTGTCACTACTGATTGAACTCTCATACAAAGTTTTGCTGACAGAGGGATCTGTCACCTGGTCGGCATCTCCGTGCAAAATCAGTAAGGGGGATGAAACCTGCATTCACATTTTGAGTTATTCATTTTGTAATAATAAATAATGTTTTCAAAACCAATATAGAACATACCTTATTCAATTGGTTTTCTATCTCTGCTGTGGTTTTCAGCAGCTCCATTGCAGTCCTAAGGCGTAACTTATCTTTGTAGGCGATTACATTATATACTGCCTACAAGAGACAAGCAAAACGAATCAAAAGGAAAACAGAGGTCCCATAGTTTTTTCCAAAATAATTTGGCCGTCTTATTTTCAAGCATTCTAGTTTTCAAAAATAAAGACAAACATAACTGTCAAATGTAATTTGGAACAACTGTACCAGTTAAATAGGATTGGAGGGTCCACAGTTCAGATTATACAGAGAACTCACCATCTTTCTTTTCTTGAGTTCCCTAAAAGCCAACTCTGATATATCTTTCTGAGGAAACAGTTTTTGTTTTGGAAGGAAGCGAGATAAGAGTCTCAGAGCCTGTAACACTTGCTGGGGTGGAGTGACATCCTCTGCAATCTATCAGTTGAAGGGTTGTCATGTTTAAAATTTAATCATACTGTTGATAAGCACAAAAACTTCTGGAAACACAGATATTACACAGTGCTATTGAAGAATCCTTAACTCCGGTGAAAGGGGATAACACCATATAATGCAAATTTGCTAGAATTAAGTAAAAAATAAGAATTGGGATTTTTTCTAAAGGCAGGCCATGAATGTCACCTTACACATAGGAGCAACAAGAATAGTCCCATCCCATGCAAGAGGTTGCTTCAAGTGAACCTTCAAAGCAACTGCCCCGCCCATGGACTGTCCAAAGATGAAGCTTGGAAGATACTTGAACTCTGGCTGTGCTGCAAATCCATAGAGTTCATTAGGAGACACAGGTTTGCAAACCAGACTGTTAGGTTGGATTTACAAGGAAATGTAGCCACCTTCAAATTCTAAACAGAGCGCTTACCCCTTTGTTAGAAAAAAATACATTTATGAGGTGAGAAAAAGTTCTTAATAAACATGGTATAAAGACTAAAGTTTGAACTTCAAATTTTGAATCCAAATACTGGCAAGAAACTCAGTTCAAACACACATCAAATGCAAAGACATCTCCTACAAAGGAAGCGGGTCTTTTTGCATTGGTCAATAGTTGAACTTCCCATAAAGATGTTTGTCACGATTACACTCATGTTAATATTTCTTATTTTATATTGTATATAAGAGTGATCTGGAATAAGATATTATTATTTCTTGTAAGCGATTCATAGATGGCTGAGACATGCTTCCCTGGCATGCCTTTAACAATTTTGTTGTTTTATCAAAGACTGAAAGACTGTATTGTTGAAAATGGTGTAAGCTTCACTTTTGGTCAGGACCAACCTTATCTTGCAATCTTTCTTATATTTCTAGGTTTGGCTAAGGACAATTGTTGAAGTTTATAAGTTTACTTAGTTAGAAACCCTCCATGCACTTTATCTGATTTATTCCTACCTACTTGTTATTTTACTTAACAAGTTATTTACAATATAAACACTGAAAAATAAACACTAGTGCATGCTCAACTAAAGGAAACAGAAACAATCACACCATATGACACCATTATTTTTGGACCAATGTCCCTAGAAAAACCCAATGTGGGAAAACCGGTGCAGCGATCTGAGGGTTTTCTTATTAAGCAATATCAGAGTACAATTTGGGTGCCAAAACTGGCTACCCAACAGAGAACTTCCTTGGCAGTAATACCTCTCAGTTTGAGACAAATCGCTAGGCTAAAACCCCGGATAATCCTTCTGGCAGCTCCTCAGCACCAATCTACCCCAGAAACCCCAACGTCAGCGTTTTATGGACTGCGTCAACCCCTCTTTGCCTAGCGCTGGCCCTGCGTCACCCCAGATGGGTACGCGTCAGCCTTAGGAGGCCCTGTGTCAGCCCTTTGGCCCTCCACGTTAGCAACGTTGGCCTCTCTGAGGCTTTGCGCAACTCCCAACTGCCTCTGTGTGAGTTCTGGCTGGCTCTGCGTCACTCTCCCTGACTACTACACTACTCTCCCAGCACTAACTCTGCCTCTCTGTCTCTCTGTACTCAATGCCCCTCAATTGTAACTCCCGATCACTAATTCTATCTCTCTTAGCAAACCCCGCTCTAGAGAATAGAATGACTGATCACTCTGGTGTGTTTTCCAAGTGACCCTCAAGCCTCCTCTTATACTTTCCTGTTGACATATCAACGACCGTGATGAAGTCCCTAATCAATGGCTAAGATTAGATCTGGCTTGATCCATGTCTTTTGGACCATTATAACACAATTTCATATTAATACACATTAATATTTTATTTTCCCTAAATTTAGACTTAGGGACTCCATTAAAAACATTAATTATTTTAATATCTCCTGAACTGTTTAAAATCTGCCCAAACCCTTTCTGGGTATTAGAGATCTCATGTGCCTCAACCTCTACACCAAATTTCGTGGCTAGAGCACATTTGAAGCTACCCCAAATCAACACTTCCTCTTAGTGAGGACTGTGCTCTAGCAATACTCCTCACTGAGTATTACTCTGATCATCTGACATCGGTACTTGCACTGATGCTAGGCCTGCTGCCCACCATCCTCTGCACTATTGTATCCTGTACTGCTACCCATGGTTCTGCCACTGCCATTGCTGCATTTTTACGACAGCTCCCTTCGCATCCGTGCTACTGCTGGTCCTTTCTCCTAGCACTGCATCCACACTGCACCTCCTCTCATCATGTTGCAACGTGCTGCCCACTGCTGCACTGCAACTCAGTTCCTGAGAAGTAAGTAACTGATCTCCCAATCTGACCTCTTTGTTGGGCTAGAGACACTCACTGATGCTGAAACTCCCTCTACCGCTGACAAGTGCTCCCTCTCTGACCTCTGCGTTGCTGCAACAACTCCCTGCATCTCGCACCGTTGCACACCTCTCTATGCCATCCTGCACTGGTGCAACACTCCCGTGCCTCTCGCACTATTGCAACCTACTAGCCTCACATTGTCCTGGGACTGCTGCACTGTAGCTCTCTTTGCCGCCTCCTCCGCATCCGTCTCTACCTGACTCAGCCAGTCCTACTACTCTTCGGGGCTCTCGTAGCAAGGTCTAACCCAAGAGGCTGGGTACCTCGAGGACCCTGCCCCTCAACGCTTGTAGTCTGCCTGACTACAACTCGATGTCTCCCCACTTCCACTCAAGTGGTGCGTGTGCACTCATGGCACAATCATCGCTACGAAAACTTCCTTCTCTACCCGTGTTGGCGCTGCCTTGGTCTTGGAAGATTCTCCCTTACTCTTCTTCGTTGGACATTAGATCACATAATGACCTAGCTCCCCACAGTGGAAGCACTTGATCTTGGAGAGATCCTTCTTCTTTCGCTTTTCCTGTTTTCTCTCAAATGCTAAGGCAACATCTTCCTCCTCCTATTTGACTTTGATCCCCTTACTGCTGCTACCCGTCTTTGACTGCCATCTGATCTCTTCCTGGCGAAGAGCCGTCCACATCTCGTCCCAAGGTGGGAGAGTCTCTCTGCCCAGTATATGCTAGACAAATGCCTCCTAGTCTTCTGAGACAATATTCAAGGTTGTCCTCACCATCAACTCCTGATCCGGCGTGGCTTCTATAGCAGTCAACTGATCTTGGATCTCATTCAGTGCTCCAAGGAAGGTGTCAATCAGTTCTCCCTTCTTCATCTGATACGACCTCAATTGATTCTCAAGTAGCATTCTTCTCTGCACAAAAGTATGCTGGTACAATTTCTTGAGAGCCTCCCACATCTCATATGTTGTTTCCTTCTCGGCAATGTGTGGTACTACATGATCCTTGACCCCGTCAAGGATGATGCTCTTGGCCCTCGCCATTGCCTCCTCGTAATTGTCGTTATCATTGGGCTCGACTGGGATAGCTATTACCTTCAAGGCAAAGTTCTTGACACAATTTCTGTAAAGTACGGATAAGATTTTGGCCTTCTAGACTGCGAAGTTTGACGCTTCATCCAGTATATCCTAGTCTCTTACTCCGTGTAGTGCCATGATGCTCTTCTACTTCCCTCCTAGAAGTTCTCTGTTTGATTCCTCCGAGTCTCTACTTCCTGTCTGAAATTCTCTTCTGGACTCCCTCTGAGTCCCGATTTCCCTCCTGGAAATCCTTTTGCCGCTATCGAGATTCCCCCTACTCTGATCGTCTTGTGCAATCGCACCACTGATCCGGGTTCCTCGGCTAGAAACCCTCGACAGCAACTCTTTCCTCTTGGCCTTGCTTTGTCAGGTACTATTCTGACTACAGTACTTCACTAGCTCCACTCTGCAATATTCCCACAGCCTTCTAAACCCCAACAGCCTGAAGGTGAGAGCTCCTAGGCTCTACACAATCCTGACACCAGCAACCCGGCCTCCTCAGTCAACTGCGTTAGCCCTCCCAGCTTCTGCATGGCTCTGCGTGAGGCTCACTTTACCTTCCTTAGCCTCTGCGCTGCCTCTTCCCGATGCACCCTTGATGACGCAGGCACTGCGTCACCCTTCCTTGTTGCTGCTCTACTAGAAACAACTTTTGTCACCTCGGGACAACTATTTTCTACTGCTATTTCTCTGCTCGGCTGATGTCCTTAGTCCTCTTGTGATCTGCAATCCAACTCTGATACCATGTTGAAGTTTCTAAGATTACTTAGTTAGAAACCCTCCATGCACTTTATCTGATTTATTCCTACCTACTTGTTATTTTACTTAAGTTATTTACAATGTAAATACTGAAAAATAAACACTAGTGCATGCTCAACATATTACAGATCAACAACTAAAGGAAACATAAACAATCACACCATATGACACCATTATTTTTGGATCAATGTCCCCGGAAAAACCCAATGTGGGAAAACCAGTGCAGTTATCTGAGGGTTTTCTTATTAAGCAATATCAGAGTACAATCTGGGTGCCGACTGGCCTACCCAACAGAGAATTTCCTTGGCAGTGATACCTCTCAGTGTGAGACAAATCTCCTGGCTAAAACCCCGGATAATCCTTCCAGTAACTCCTCAGCACCAATCTGCCCTAGAAACCCCAACATCAGCGTTTTTTGGACTACGTCAGCCCTGCATCACCCATGATGGGTCTGCATCAGCCTTAGGAGGCCCACCGTCAGCAACGCTGGCCTCTCTGAGGCTATGCGCAACTCCCAGCTGGCTCTGCGTGACCTTGTGTGAGCTCTGGCTGGTTCTGCGTCACTCTCCCTAGCTATTGCACTACTCTCCCGACACTATCTCTGCCTCTATGTCTATCTGTACTCAATGCCCCTCAGTTGCAACTCCTAATCACTATTTCTATCTCTCTTAGCAAACCCCGCTCTAGAGAATAGAATGATTGATCACTTTGATGTATTCTCCAAGAGACCTTCAAGCCTCCTCTTATACTTTTCCTGTTGACATATCAACAACCGAGATTAAGTCCCTAATCAATGGCTAAAATTAGATCAGGCTTGATCCATGTCTTTTGAACGATTCTAACACGGTTTCATATTTTCCCTAAGTTTAGACTTAGGGACTCCATTAAAAATATTAATTATTTTAATATCTCCTGAACTGTTTAGAATCTACCCAAACCCTTTCTGGGAATTGGAGATCTCATGTGCCCCAACCTCTCCACCAAATTTTGTGGCTAGAGCACAGTTGATGCTACCCCAAATCAAAAACAATCTTGTACATGTAGGTTCATAATCCCTTTTGGGGAAAGCAGCCTCTCTCAGATTGAAGAAGATCGAAGTTTCTTTGCCACCTTTTGAAGAAAGACTGACCACAAATTCAGGCTAATTAGAAATTCGGCTCTATCTACTATGCACCAGTTCTAGACTTTTCTTTGAAGATTTCACTGGATTGGGCAGTGGCCAATATCTATTATCATCTGTGCTCTTCAAGCAATCAGTTCTTTACTCTGTGGAAGGCCTACTCTCTACAAAAAAAATGCCTATGTTTGTGAAAGAAATACATCTGAATTTTTGGCCACGGATTAGGGCAGTACTCTGCAAACACTTTGACTTCGTATTTGTGAAAAGGACAATTACAATGGGTGAGCAGTTGGGATGGTTTGAAGTTGCTATTTGGGTTTTTGAGAAGAAAAACTTGACAATTATCTAAGGAAGAAAATTCTTAGTCCTCTCTGAAATTTTCGGCACTCTTGGAAGCTCCTTCTTCAGGTATTCTATTTTCTGAAGCCTGGTAAAGTTTTGACTTATTAAGATGCAAACCCTGAAGCTTGTCACATCTGGACATGAAAGTCTTGCTATGGAAAGTTCGATGGCCACATCCTTTAGTTAAGGGTTTTTTCACATATTCTACTGAACATGATTTGAAGCTTCTTGAAAGTACAGAGGTTATTAAGGGCATACTTACAGTTTCTCTTGCATATACCTGTTGTGGCCTTCAAAACAGAATATTTAGCTCGAAGATCTGAGAGTTACCTCAACGTATAGCAGTGTTGATCAGCCCTTATTCCCTGAAGGTTATTCGAAGGCCTCCTGTGTACAGTTCAGAGATTCAGAGTGGATAGAATCCTTGATCTAGGTTAACCTTTGTCTGTAAAATTAAGGACAACTCCATGTCAACATTGGCATCACCAGATGCTAACATCAACAGTTGTAGAGGCACGGTTTGATCAGAATTTCGTTGATAACTTTCAGCAATTGGAAGAAGGTTTCATAGTCATACCATATTATATCATTAAAGTCTTCCTTTCAACAAAGGATCTCACTGTCATATCATTGGAGTCTGGGTTTCACAGTCATATCAGGATCTCACTGTCATAAGGGTATTACTGTCATTTAGATGTGCAGCAGTCTGGCTTTAGCAGTAATGCAGATTTGAGGCAGCAGACTTGTGTCTACTTGCAATGGATGACAGGGGCAAAGAGCATCAGCAGTATAACGGCTTCTTGAAATGTAACCTTAGCAAAAGAAGCTTTAGATAGATTTGGCAAGCATCAAATAGAGGTCAGCAAAAGAAGGCATACTCAAGCAGTCTGTAAGTGATTGAAGATTCCAGTTATATTGGTATGTACTATGTATACTTATCAGTAGCAGCAATTGTTTAGAAGAAGTCGTGCATCTTCCAGCAGTGTGAATTGTTTGAATTTGAGCATCATTGTGCAGTTTGAGTTTGAGTCGTTGTGAAGTTGCTAATTGAAATCTTTGTATGTGGTTCATTGTCCCTGGTACGGGAGCCCAAACCTAGTTTTGATTATTGTGTGGCGTAGCAAAATGTTGTGGTGAGTGTTGAGCTAGAAGTTGAAGTGTGGTGTAGGGAAGTTGAATTGTAGAGGGGGACTGAAGACCCATTCAGATTGGATCTGTAAAACTCTTCAGGCCTTAGCGAGCATTAGCTTCCTTCCAGCCCTTGCTGGTAAAACCTTTGGGGAGTTTGGAACTTCCTTCCAGTTCAGCTGATAAATGTGTATGTAACCATACATAACAAAGCTTGTTGAGAGAAAATCTTATGTGCACAGTCTATTGTGATGTTATGATGTTTCACGTTTGTTTTTGATGCTTTGAGTGTTTAAAGGAATCTAACCAATTGGGTAAAAAGAGTGAAATACTGATTCACCCCCCTCTCAGTATTTCCAACACTTTGAATGTATTTTTTCAAACACACTCCAATTATGCACACATCATGAAGTGCTACAGATTTAGTTGAGGATCCTAATGGCATTTTTTTTTGTAAATTTGGTGCTTTTGCATTGTAATCTCACCTCCAAACATGTATAACAAATAATTTAAAAATGTTACTCCTCATGTTAGCAAGGGTGCATATGAACACTTTGCAGTATTTATCACCACCATTGAAATCCCAAGGTCACAAGTCAAAAGCAATGTAAAAACCATGTGAGGCCCTATATTAGATATTCTAGACTCGTGCCTTTTGAGTCTGTATTTTGTTGTCTCAGTTGAACCGTGGTTGGTCTCTTCAAGTTCCACTTCGGGTTACTCTCATCCTAAATGGGATGGAGAGCCTTACGTGAACTCTCTTGTGGACTCATACTTTCATATACTTTCATTATCTCCTTCAATATTCAACATATCTGAAATTTGAATGACGTTGCTATCATAAAGGGTGTCCCCTCCCTTGAGATGACCATTCTGTTCCATGAGATTTGGTTGTCTTCTTTCAGCACCCTTACCATTAGGTATAGTTTCACCTTTAGGATTTTCATTCTGTTTAGGAAGATATAGCCATGATCACTCTTTCGGGTATACCTTTATCCTTGCTTCAACTTCAACTGTACTTTGTTTTTCTGATTTGGGCTCATCATCAATATCACTCGATTTGTTTTTTCTTGCAGCTAGCACAAAAATCATTCTATTTCCTTGTAACTGTTTTTTGTTGTGTGTTCTTATCGTTAGATTCAATAGATTGATCCTCTTCATTTTCAAACTCCTCTAATTTTGTAAGAGCCATTCTGTTCCAATATTGCAATTTTCTTATAGTTTCCGCTTGTTGCTCTTCCAACTTCCTCCGAGATTTTGCGTACTCCTTGCCAAAAAATGCTTCTCACTATTACATCTTCAGACACCCTCCAGGTTGGCAGGAGAGCCAGCTCTGATACGACTGTGATATTATAGGATAATTTTTCCCTAGGGTTCCTTAAGGACTAGGGTATCCACAAAATTCCTTTCCTTTTTATGTCAGGAAATGATTCAGAAAAAACTCAAATAAAGTATTCTTTCAGTTAAGCATTAATGTTCTTTTCAACAACACAATAAACATTAAATATAATGTTGTCGCAAAGCCAATAGTATCAAAATAGTCCAGATTCAACAATTCCGCTATATTTCAAAATTCAAATAATTACAATGTGATCTTGAATTCAACAGAGCTTAACTAACCAGAATTTGAGATATTCTAGACTAATTCCCAACTTGGAAAATAAAAGCCTTTTGAGTCTTGTACAAAAGGATATCTGAATCGCTTCAGAATGGGCAAACCAATCATTGTTTCAGCCATCCATTTCCTCCAGAACTTCACTCAAAGCTTACTGTCTCCAAGGCCAAACCTCCTTCTTGTGGCTAGTCGTAGGGCCAGGACTTGTATCTAATTGTATGCTTACCTTCCAATCTCTGTGGAAAATCCTGAGATCGGAACTGTTGATTTGTAGCAATGATTAAATATTTAATAGTCTATTATAGTGATGGAGTTTGCTATCTTCGATTGCAACTCCAGAGTACATCAATTGCCCCTTTGCGAGTTACAGGTCACAGGGTGACTTTGATGAGGGCTTGACACTGTTGCAGGAGGCTAAAACCATTGTCTTCTCTTCGACCACTAATCAGATAACCTTGTCCGCACAACGTCAGAATGGATGCACACAAAGGTCAACAAATGAGTCGTAGCTTGCTACAAAACCTTTTCTGACCTGGCAAATATTCGCTGCTCCAAATACTATCTCCAACACCACTGACTTTGAGTTACGTTCTCGCTTGCTCAACAAGAACTTGTGGTCTTGTCCAGTAATTCAGCATTCATCAACTACACAGGGGTAGCCCTTCACTGAATTAGAACAGAGGTCACAGGGTGACACATAGAGCCCTGGCTTCTTAATACAAACCTTTGGTGGTAGTAGGATATCCACCAGGTGACTTTGTTACAGAGAAAAATCACACTAACTATGTCTTCCTACTTATCAAACCAGACCTGAGTTGCATGCAAAGAGAATAAGCTATGCCAGAACAATAAAAGGGTGACTAGGTAGGGTGGGATCACCTCCACCGAAACTAGTTGCGCCGAGAGGTGCTCTACAACCTAGTATATGAGGATGATGTTGTCACGTAACGTTACATTTTTTTTAATATATGTCGACTAATTAACGAAAAATACAAAATATGAGGTAGATATTGCAGTTAACGTTATGTTAATAAAAATTAAATATATGATAAAGGATAATATTGAATATGTTGCTCAATTAAACATTTTAACAAAAATCACATATATACAATAATATCGTTAATCAAGAAAGGAAATTAAGTGTGGAAAAATCAAGAGAAGAAAGAGTATAAGGTTTGTTTAGTTCGTTGCCAAAGTTAAGGTATGTTTCATCTTCAAAAAAATTTAACCTATATAATCTGTAACCTATAGTAATCAAATGAGATTATTTGTTTATAAATTCTGTCTTGCTTCACATTGGGACAACAAATTCAATAGACTGTAAATCTTACCAACACTCCATTCCTCATTCCAATTAGATTATGTTTTGTCTGTAGTGTAAAAAATCATATAAGAGTATTTGTCAAAACGTGAAACTAATAAATCACAAGTTGAATCTTATTACACGTGAAATTAGAATACTTACAAAACTAAAATGTTGCGTGAAAAAATTACATTGGTGTGAGGTAAATTTTATCATAGTTATAAATGTTTTGTGTGAGTTATATTTTCTCAAAGTAAAAAACAATAAGTATTTCTGATATATAAACCAACATAGATCCATCTAAACTTGGGCTAAATCCTTTAAGGTGCAAACATTTCCTTAGGTTTCCCACTCAAAAAGATGTTTGCATATTAAGAGATTTGATCCCTCTCAGCGATTAGTAGATCCAAAGTTAAGATGAATCTGTAGAATTTTCTCTATAAATCAGCTAGCTCACTGATATTATGTAGAAATTTCCCCTGCATATCCAACTGATATATGCAATGTACTAAAGCATAATACTAGATCTACATCTACCATAAACTTTGCGGAAGCTAATCAACCTTGAGCAACATCAAGCATGAACACATATAACTGATAAGAAGGAATCAATCACATAACACAAAATATATCACTGGGGAAAGCACCAACATAAAACCCCAACACTGTATTATCAATCAAGTGGAAATCCTCAACATACAAAAAGAATCAGCTCAATAGTTATCCTGCTCTCTCTGTACTCTGATGATCTATCTCATGAACCAATCTAGCCCTGTATATAAAGGCTGCTCCTCTGGTCCAATCCCCTATTTCCTTGCACAATTTTGATTGGAATTCAATTACAAAACACATGTATATTAATCTAATCACACCTGCTGTCAGCCTCAGGTCCTACTACGCAATCCTTGAGAACACTAGTTCCACCTGCATGCAAGGAATATTCCAAAGGAAGATCCAAACATCTGATAGTACATTATCCCTCATTTGATCTCAACTGGGTCTCTGATAGAACTGACATGCATCAGTTATCCATGAGTGAATACACAGTTATCTGAAATAATAGTTGTCACATGCATGCAAGCATGAACAAACTATATCTCATTAATTTAACAACCTGTTAAATTAATCTAACTGAACTTGACTAGTTTAAACTCAATCAACTGATCCTCTCAATATATAACCCATCCTTAATTCCTCAATCAGTGGAGAAATTACTGCATGTTCACACAAAGACTTCAGTTTGTTTTTCCTTAACTAATTAACTCATGGAGAATTAATTAATTAATATTTTAAACTGTTGTTAAGACCAAATTCGATTTTACTTCCTATAGATAGACCAGGGATTGCTATAAATAGGAAGGGACCCAGAAATGCTATTTTTAGAACTTTTTATTTTTAGCAGTTTAGCACATTCTAAATTTAACATTTTTTGCTTCATATTTTTCAACACTCCCTCTCAACAAGAAAGGCTTCGTCTCGAACCTGATCCTGTAACTCTGGAATTTTCTGCATGCAACACATCTACCCGGTCCACTTGCTCCAACAACACTTGGAACAAAACACTCCCAACTGACCACTTTGTTGGGCTAGGAACATACTCTGACGCTGAAGCTCTCCTTGTTGCTGACAAGTGCTCCCTCTCTAACATCTGAGCTACTGCAACATCTCCATGCATCTTGCACCATTGCACACCTCTCTGTGCCACCTAGCACTGTGCAAAACACTTGTGCCTCTCGCATTGCTGCAACCTGCTAGCTATGCGTTGTCC